>SKCR01026589.1:0-123141 GCA_019454045.1 Zanthoxylum bungeanum
AGCTCACTTGCCGTGACAGTCCAAGGCAGCAGAATTTTGAGTTTTGTTGCTTGCCGCGTCGCTTCAACTGATTGATGTGAGTATTCCGCCAACTTCCTCGATGTATTCGCACACTTATTTCATGCTTATAATCGATCTTGGGACCTTAATAGAAACCAACAATGGTATCAGAGCCATGTTTGGGCATGAAAACGTTTAGGGCTTAAACTTTGGGTAAAAAAATGTGTTTGAGCATGATTTGTGAAATTGATGAATGAATGTGTTTAAATGTGTTTTAATTAAAGTTTGATTGGATCAATTTCATGAAATTGGATTGGATCAATTTATTGCCCAAATTTTAGCTTGGCTGTCTTGGTGATTTTTGTTTTTTGATTCATTGATGAGTAGAGAGTTAGAATCATTCGGGAATGTGATTTAATGCCGATTGTAAAATTAATTGGATTGAATTCGAATCGGACAAAAATCCCCTCCCTTGGCCGAGACTTTGAGCATGTAAAATTGGGTGTTTGATTTTAATCAAAAATGTTGGGACATGTGATGATGAAAATGAGCATGATTAATTGTGTATATTGATGTTTTAGAAATGTTAATTTGTGTAATTAATCATGTTATACACTTTGGTAATTAATTGGGAAAATTGGATTTTTGGATTTAATTATTTGGGCCTATTTTGTGAAATTGGGCTTAAGTGTTGTGTAATTGGGCTTGTTGGGCTTTGTTGTTGTACAAAGTTGGTTTAGAAAAAAATTGGTTGGATCCAATTGGGCCCAAAACCACTTCCATAAAGCCCAAATGCGACTTATGAACCTTTAAAGTTTAATTGGGCCTAATGGGAAAAAATTAATTTTCGCTTATGGGGTAATTCCCGGATTGGACTTTGGTTGTGGGTTTGACCCGAGTGACCAAAAGTCCACGCCTTAAGAAATTAATTAAAAGCCCATTGACTTTAATTAAATTGACGTTTGACGTTAATCGGGCTTTGAGACCCGTAGCGATTAAATTTAGAATTTAAGTCGTAAAAGGTTTATAAATAAGTGTGTTAGTTAATTTGGAATTAAATAGTGAATTAGGATTAAATACATATTAAATTGGATTTAATTATGTAGTTTAATTTAATTCGAGAGATTCGTACTTTGAGTACTTATTCGCAAAAACGAGTTTGACTCGAACAAAATCAAGTCGTTGTTTGAACATTGGATGATCACTAATTATCAGATTAATTAATTTGATTAGATTGATTGATAATATGTTGTGTGAATACATGGTTGCGATGCATGAATAATGTATATCGGATGGATATTAGACGGGTGGGACAATTTTGAAATTGTTGTAATTAAATTTGATTTATTAATTGGACTTGCGGGTCCAGCCTTATCTGTTGGTTTTTATTAAGGTCCCAAGATCAAACAAGCAATGAAATTAATGTTGTAAATACATCAACGGAGGTAGCGAAATACTCACATCGATCGGTTGAGTCGATTTGGAGACGAACGAAGCCAAAAAGCTCACTGTTTTGGGGGGCACATTGCTGGCAGTACACTGCCTCCATTTTGAGTTTTGAGATCTGACGAAACGGAGCTCTAAGCCTCGTCCGATGGATCCCGGCTCATGGGCGAACCTCCCCTACCACACCTTCGCAAGACTCGTATGTGTGCTAGCACATGTTTATCACCATGAAAATCACTCTTGCTTCCCTTGTATTCACGCCCAAAATGAGTTCAAAACCAGTGAATTAATTCACTGTTTTAGGCGTGAAGGAGATGAGAGAGTGAGAGAGAGAATTGTGTTTTTGACTTAATGAATTTTTGTAAACATTTTGATTATATATTTTCAAAATAAATAATCAATTTCATTAATAAAATCCAATTTACCAAATGAAATTTGGAGCCAGCCAAAACTAAAAGCTTTTTCCCTCCAAATGCTTTACACTATTTAGTCAAATCCATCACTATTCATATCACCTTTATTAAAATGACATGATGTCAAGTCATATCACTCAAAGTGACAAGTGATTTGACGCTTGATGCGACTAATGATTTGACGCTTGATGCGACTTGCGATGCCGCACTCGAATTCGAAATACGAATGCGCTCGCAATCACACTCGGGCTCGGGTTCGTTAATTCCAAATTAACGATTTTTCCGTCGCGTCGTAATTAAATGATTACGCCTAGCGAATTCACTATTCACGTCGCTAACGAATTAATTCTAAATTAATTCGTTGGCCCGAATTAAAATCTAATTTTAATTCAGCGTCGAAATCTAATTTCATTTAATATATCGAATATATTAATTTATTGATTAATTCCAAATTAATCGTTATCTCTCTCTAAACGATATTTATCCTAGATAAAATATCTCCGTAATTAATCCTAGATTAATTTTCTCTCTTCTTCTTTATAATCCCAGATTATTCAAGAGTGCGAGTTGTGCGTCATCGGTGGATTATCGGGAAGCGACCCATGAGATCTCCGGATAAGTTGGCAGCAAATACGGTCGTCGGAGTATCCGAATCACGTACGTACCAAGTACTACGTTCTACCGATTTACGAGACAAGGTCGACTCCTAGCAAAGCACCAAGTCTACCCAATTCTCCAGACATATCCTTTAAAGAATATTAAGATCTATATCAAGCGTAGTATACAATTGTATTGTATTGCGTACATCGATCCAGTATCGGACGATCACATGTTAGGCCTGGGGCTGGAAATGTGTATGCCCCGTACGAAACATATATCGGACATCAAGCAACTAGTCTCTTTAAATCGGGCAATACTGACCTAGTCATATTGTCCCGACGGTTGCAACCTTTTATAGAGGACTAGTTTTGTATCATGCGCGATCATCAACTCCATATGTCTGAAGTGACACTTCCATCTTGACATCACACCCAGTACACTACGATTCCTGATAAACCCAGAAGGGGTGAACACAGAACCAGTTTAAGATCCCCCAACCACCAAAACCAAAGTTTACCGATTGTCGCAAGTACTAGCGATGCAAGTCTCAGGTTTAAGACCATATACACCTACCCTGATGATGCGGCCTCCCATAGACACGCAGACATACTACCAATGGGATTCTGCGGGGTCTATCCAGAGCGAAGCTGTTTCCCGTACCATCGGTGAAACACGACCTCCTATCGCACTTGCATAAGTATCCAATACTTATATATGAGAACTATGTCGTTGTGCCCTCACAACGCACACAAGTACAATACTAGCCTATTCCGCATTATCGATGTCCAGTCTCGATAATACTACGGCTAGGGATATTAATGATTAATCCTTTGTGGACTGATACTGTCTCATATCATCTCAATCCAGGAACTAATCATAGGGACCTCTCTCATTTATATATCTATGGTGATCTAATCACAAATGATGAGAGTGCAATTTCCTTATTACATAGTTAATTTGCTACAACAACACAATGATCTGTGCAAATAGTGACGCTATGGGTCATATTATCCAACAATCTCCCACTTGGCACATAGCGAGTCACTCAAGTGTCCAACACCCGAACTATGTATGGTTCGCTCAAATTGCTGAGAAAAGGATTTCTTCAGCGGATTTTTTGATTATCGTTTGACGCGATTTATACGATCATCACATCGCCACGATGTATGATCCGAACGAATCAGATGATATAGAAGTATATATCTGGATCGTCGATGAGACCTTTAATTCCTTAGCATGTGCTGACGCCTAGCTCAGCTGCTATCAGAACTACATCTAATCTAATTAGATTTATTTCGACCCAAAAGACTTCTATTGCTGCCTCAGCTGCAGCAATAATCCGCATTTGTTGTTTATTCGGCAACAATTATCTTGCTTGGAGATTTCCAGCTCACTGTCCCGTTATTCAAACTTTATAGTACCGAAGTATATTAATTGTTTGGAACTTGCTTGCTGCAGTGATCCCAGTCACTTCAAGTTCTCCTTCTCCAGTTTAAGACAGTATCTTTAGTTCTCTGAGATACTAACAGATGTTCTTAATTTCAATCTAGTGACTATCACTTGGATTGACCCGATTGTGACTCCATATGCTCGAAGCGTATGAGACACCAATACAAGTACATTTTAAATGTACAATTTCTCAGAGAGTGTTAACAACTCCAATCTATCCCAGTAGATCTTTATTCCTTGAATAAAGGTTGTTACTCCCCAAATTCTATGGAGAATTCTATGAAAGAATATCTATGAAAGCCAAGCTTTCACCAATTGTTTTATGGGAATTTAACTGTCAGTGCGCCCCACTAACCTCCTTATATACACAAGAATTATTTTGTTTTGAGTCAAATCATAAAACCAATATGATTATTTCAAAACGACAGTTCCAAGAACTTTATGCTTGCTTCAATCCAAACATGGATTGAATAATCCGCAAACCTTGTTTGTCGGTTATACAAAATCGTCAGAATGTTATAAACATTCTCCAAAAGGTTTCCTTTCAGGGAAAGCGATTTTGATTGTAACTGACATATTTCATAAATGAAATATACAGTTATCAACAAGCATCTTCAAAATGGATTTACCATGGCAACAAGCAAAGGTTGAACCGTTATTAACACGATGTTGATAACGATACCTTTCGTCAAAAGCCTAGCTTTGTACGTAGGTATGTTGTCATCCATGTATGTCTTCCTTGAAGACATTTAATGTACCAATAGGCACAATGCCTTGTGGTACAACTAGTATCCAAAATAGTGGTTATATATGGAATCCATTTCGGATTCATGGCACTTTGCCATAATAGGTAGTCGACACATCGTATCACTTTCCTCAAAACGTAGTCGGATGGTACACCTCATAAGATTGACATCTTTATGAGGTTAGATCAGAAACACATACCCTAGGTTGTTTTCTGACTCTATCCGATCTACGACGAAGTTCTTGTGTATTTGAAGATTAATGGTACAGATTCATTATTGATGAACTGTTTGTGTTCCATTAAGGACTTCGTGCCTTGAACAGTATTACTCCGATTTTCATCGAGTATCACTATACTCCCACTGACCACTGGATATCGGTATTCCTCTCAGGAAAACCGCATGGTGAGCAACAATCAAATTGTTCTCATGTGAGATTTATAAGTACTATACTTATGGTTTCCCTTAGGATAACCTATATTGGCACTTATCCAACTTGGGTCTTTTAGTTTGGTATCATCCAAACGTTATGCCTGACATACCCAAATTATCAGGAATGAGAAACCTTGTTTCTTTCCTGTTCATATCCTATATGATATCTGTCAAACAGATCTTCATGGAACCTTATTCTAAATAAGTTATGCACTGTTAATACATATCCTATTGAAGGAAATAGTAGCTCAGAGCGACTCGTGATAAACCTAATCATGTCCAACAAAATTCGGTTTTAGTTCGGACACACCGTCTAACAGACGTGTCTTTAGAGGAGTCCTCATATGAAAGAATACCGTAATCTTTCATGTATATATGAAACTTACTGCTTAAGTATTTTCCAATACGGTCTTACCGTGGCGGCATAACACTATAGCCGATCTGTTTGTCTATTTCGTGTCGAAACTCTAAAGTTTCCGATTTGTGTTCTTTAAAAGAAACACATAACCATAACGTGATGCTACATCCGTTAAGGTCACGAAACATTCATGTTCACATCTAGTCCAGCTAGATATGGGCCCACATACTTCATCATGAATATGGCTGACAGATCGGTGGCACTTTTACTATTAAAAAGTAAATAGTATTTAGGACTTTACCTAATAAACTAGATTCGCAGACCTCATTTGAATAGTCAAAAATCAGTCCTAGTACCCACTCTTCAAAAGTGTGGATATACGAGTCTTCTTTAATTGTGTCCTAGACAACAATGCCACAAATAAGTCTCTATTGATCAAATCAATTTGAGCTATTTATTTGTCATTTTATATGTTTGAGATTTTTCTTTATATTCAAAATATAAAATTATGTTATTTACATCTAATGTATTTTATCTCAGTATCATCTTCATATAATAAAACACTTAGTGTTCTATAATATAAAGGGTTTTATCCGCAACGGATTAAACACTGATATAGAGATAATGTCTCTAGTCAAACTAGTTACATTATAACAGTTCCTAATTTAAGTACATACCCAAAGGGTAGTTCCTAAACTTAGGTATCCACGGTCGAAACAGCGACTTTCGTCCAGTTTCCGATTCGCAGAGAAATCTCGGTTTGAAGTCAGTATCCTGCTCATAGCGGATCTTGAACATCAATTCATATATTTTATGTACCACACTTAGTATTTAAAATCCAATTTCAATACTAGTAGTGAACATAACTCTGACAAATAATTTTTTTTTTTTTAAAGTTAGAGCCTCGCCCTTTCTTTAATTCCTCTGTGTCTTCCATATCCAAATGGTAGTCACTTCGGGATATGTCAATTTCCCTTTCAATATTTCACAAACCTTTGGCCCAGCCTTGGGTTCGGAATATCGAAACGATATGCACCTTGTGCTACATGCCCAATTGCAAACTTTGACTTTTCTCCACTAGAATAGTCAATTAATTCTCCAAGAATTATTAATTGCAATTTTATACTTTTAAATCTAAAGATAGATTTATTAAAGTATATTAATTAAGCATTAAAGTCATTATCACATAAATCTTCCAAAGATTTTATGCTCTACTATTGCTTAATTTTGGGCTTAGTCATAATAAGTTATTTTATCAAATAAATTAACCTATTATTAATTCCAATTGAAAATTAAATCATTTAAAACATTAATCCCAAGGATTATATTTTAAATATTCAACCTTTCAATTCTTTCTTGATTTTAATAGTCCAACTAGTTAATCAATTTTAATAAGGTACTATTTATTATAATGATTACAATAATTCAATTATTTAATCAACTATAATTTAATATTGATTACTATAATCCAATTATAAAATCAACTATCATTTTAATTCAATTATATTGATTACTATAATCCAATTATAAAATCAACTATATATTGAATAAGTTTGTATATAGTCCAACTATATATATATTTTTTAAAACAACATAAAATATTAGTCCAACTAATACTTTTGATTAATACGACGAGTAAATATAAATGAGCGTGTTTAGCGAGTAATTGAACGATTGTTGCAAATTCAATACTTACCTCCCACTATTTTTCGTCGAGCCTCTAACCCTCTGTGGAGTACTCGGGAAACCGTGTTTCCTAGTGGGCTAGGATCCTATTAAATAACATACAACCTTGACTTTGGCCAACAAGCTGTATGCTATTTAACTAGGTAGATCTCACAGATCATTGGATCCAATCCAATTCCTAGATCCGGTTAGGTGGACATCCAAGTCCTAAACATATTATTTACGCCAATGTATCTAATACATTTTCCTGACCATATCCTCCGAATCATTAGGCCTTGGCTTTGGCACAACAAACCTAATGACTCCAGTTAAGCGGGACCCATAGACAAGGAAAGTTTCGTAATCAATGTCGTTGGACAAGAAGTGATCTTGACTTTGGCCAACAAATCACAACTTGGACAAGACACCGATGTGGAACAAAACCCTCATGATTCAAATACATCCAATTGACAAGGTCTTGACTTTGGCCAACAAAACCAATGCCAATTGGATCTTGAACAAGAATCATTCAATGGAAGGATAATCGATTAATATAAAACGAGGGTTTTTCGCGTGCAAATTGGCTACCAATTTAATTATCTTTGTTAGGTCTCATCATCATACACCCTTAAACATGCATTTAAATACATAATAAAGCGAGTATGAAAATAAATAATAATGATATGCGGATGGATACTTTACACATTGATCCTAGATCAAATCTCTCCCTTTCTCACTCAAGCTAGCACTTGTACTACTTCTACCCGTTACACTACACTTCTAAAGAAACTCATTTACATAGAGGGGAATAGGTGAGAAGAGAATACAAGAGAATAGAGGTGATAAGGCTGGACACGCAGGTCCAATTTAATAAATCGAATTTATTACAACAATTTCTAAAATTGCCCACCAACTAAATATCCATCCGATATACATTATTCATTCAACACAACCACGTATTCACACACATAAACATGCTATCAATCAATCTAATCAAATTAATTAATCTGATAATTAAGTGATCATCCAATGTTCAAACAACGATTTGATTTTGTTCGAGTCAAACTCGTTTTTGCGAATAAGTACTTAAAGTACGAATTCATGAATTAAATTAAACTACATCATTAAATCAAATTTAACATGCATTTAATACTAATTCACTATTCAATTCCAAATTAAATATTGCCACTTTATTTAATAAACCTTTTACGATTTAAATTCCAAATTTAATCGTAACGCGTCTCAAAGACCGATTAACGTCCAACGTCAATTCAATTAAAGTCCAATGGGCTTTTAATTGATTTCTTAAGGCGTGGATTTTGGTCAACTCGGGTCAAACGATAACCAAAGTCCAATCCGGGATTTACCCCATAAGCCCATAAATCAATCTTGGCCCATTAGGCCCAATTGAACTTTAAAGGTTCATTAGTTGTATTTGGGCTTTATGGTTAAGGTTTGGGCCCAATTGGATCCAATCCACTTGGCCTAAACCAAACTTGATAAATCAAGCCCAATAGGCCCAAATACAACTTTAAAGCCAATTTCCAAAATTAGGCCAATTAATTAAATTACCAAATTCCAAATTGCAACTTAATTACCTAAAGTGTATATCATGATTAATAACTAAATCAACATTTCCAAACACTAAATTAGTCCAATTAATCATACTCAATTCATTATCATATGTCCAACACACAAAATGAAAAATCAAACCCATTTACATGCTTCTTTTTAGTCTCGGCCAAAAGAGGGATTTTGTGTCCGATTCGGTTTCGATCCAATCGAATCCACAATCGACATCAAATCACCATCCATTTTGATTTATACACATCCAATATCACAAAACCAAAATTACCAAGACATTAGGGCAATATACCTATTCGGCCAACATAAAGATTTTGGGGTTTTTGTTCAATTCCAAATCCAATCCAATTCGATTCAAATTAACGTCAACCTAATCGATTCTAACTCATCAAATGAATAAAAATCAAAAAATCCAAGATCCCAAAATTCCATTCACTTCGGCCAAGGTATCCATTTTGGGGAAAATAATTCCAAATCATTTTTCGTCAAATTAGTCCAACCAAAATGAAATTAAATTAAACATGTTATAAGCATACTCAAACAATCAATTTATTCAAATCATGCTCAAATCACATTTACCCAAATTTTAAGCCCTACCAATTTCATGCTTGAACCTAAGCTCTTGATGCCATTGTTGGTTTTTATTAAGGTCCCAAGATCAAACAAGCAATGAAATTAATTAATGTGAAAATACATCAACGGAGGAGCGGACATACTCACATCGATCGGTTGAGTCGATTTGGAGACGAACGAAGCCAAAAAAGCTCACTGTTTGGGCGCACATTGCTGGCAGTCCACTGCCTCCATTTTTGAGTTTTGAGATGACGAAACGGAGCTCTAAGCCTCGTCCGATGGATCCCGGCTCATGGGCGAACCTCCCTACCACCTTCGCAAGACTCGTATGTGTGCTAGCACATGATTTATCACCATGAAAATCACTCTTGCTTCCCTTGTATTCACGCCCAAAATGAGTTCAAAACCAGTGAATTAATTCACTGTTTAGGCGTGAAGGAGATGAGAAGTGAGAGAGAGAATTGTGTTTTTGACTTAATGAAATTTGTTGTAAAAATTTTGATTATATATTTTCAAAATAAATAATCAATTTCATTTAATAAAATCCAATTACCAAATGAAATTTGGAGCCAAAACTAAAAGCTTTTCCCTCCAAAATGCTTTACACTATTTTAGTCAAATCCATCACTATTCATATCACCTTTATTAAAGTGACATGATGTCAAGTCATATCACTCAAAGTGACAAGTGATTTGACGCTTGATGCGACTAATGATTTGACGCTTGATGCGACTTGCGATGCCGCACTCGAATTCGAAATACGAATGCGCTCGCAATCACACTCGGGCTCGGGTTCGTTAATTCCAAATTAACGATTTTTCCGTCGCGTCGTAATTAAATGATTACGCCTAGCGAATTCACTATTCACGTCGCTAACGAATTAATTCTAAATTAATTCGTTTGGCCGAATTAAAATCTAATTTTAATTCAGCGTCGAAATCTAATTTCATTTAATATATCGAATATATTAATTTATGATTAATTCCAAATTAATCGTTATCTCTCTCTAAACGATATTTTATCCTAGATAAAATATCTCCGTAATTAATCCTAGATTAATTTTCTCTCTCTTCTATTATAATCCCAGATTATTCAAGAGTGCGAGTTGTGCGTCATCGGTGGATTATCGGGAAGCGACCCATGAGATCTCCGGATAAGTTGGCAGCAAATACGGTCGTCGGAGTATCCGAATCACGTACGTACCAAGTACTACGTTCTACCGATTTACGAGACAAGGTCGACTCCTAGCAAAGCACCAAGTCTACCCAATTCTCCGGACATATCCTTTAAAGAATATTAAGATCTATATCAAGCGTAGTATACAATTGTATTGTATTGCGTACATCGATCCGGTATCGGACGATCACATGTTAGGCCTAGGGCTGGAAATGTGTCTGCCCCGTACGAAACATATATCGGACATCAAGCAACTAGTCTCTTTAAATCGGGCAATACTGACCTAGTCATATTGTCCCGACGGTTGCAACCTTTTATAGAGGACTAGTTCTGTATCCTGCGCGATCATCAACTCCATATGTCTGAAGTGACACTTCCATCTTGACATCACACCCAGTACACTACGATTCCTGATAAACCCAGAAGAGGTGAACACAGAACCAGTTAAGATCCCCCAACCACCAAAACAAAGTTTACCGATTGTCGCAAGTACTAGCGATGCAAGTCTCAGGTTAAGACCATATACACCTACCCTGATGCGGCCTCCTATAGACACGCATACATACTACCAATGGGATTCCGCGGGGTCTATCCAGAGCGAAGCTGTTTCCCGTACCATCGGTGAAACACGACCTCCTATCGCACTTGCATAAGTATCCAATACTTATATATATGAGAACTATGCCGTTGTGCCCTCACAACGCCACACAAGTGCAATACTAGCCTATTCCGCATTATCGATGTCCAGTCTCGATAATACTACGGCTAGGGATATTTAATGATTAATCTTTGTGGACTGATACTGTCTCATATCATCTCAATCCAGGAACTAATCATAGGGACCTCTCTTCATTTATATATCTATGGTGATCTAATCACAAATGATGAGAGTGCAATTTCCTTATTACATAGTTAATTTGCTACAACAACACAATGATCTGTGTAAATAGTTACGCTATGGGTCATATTATTCAACATTATCACCTCTCATTTCTTTCTATTCTCTTCTCACCTATTCCCCTCAATGTAAATGATGTTTCTTTAGAAGTGTAGTGTAACGGGTAGAAGTAATACACGTGCTAGTGGGAGAGAGAAAGAGAGAGATTTGATCTAGGATCAATGTAAAATATCCATCCGCATATCATTATTATTTTATTATACGCGCTTTATTATGTGTTTAGAATGCATGCTTAAGGGTGTATGATGATGAGACCTTAACAAAGATAATAATTGGTTACAAATTTGCATGCGAAAAACCCTCGCTAAATATTAAGCGTCTTTCCTTCCATTGAGTGATTCTCACTCAAGATCCGAGACGGCATTGGTTTGTTGGCCAAAGTCAAGGCCTTTTTCGGTTGAAGATGTGTTTGAATCACGAAGGCTTTGTTACATGTCAGTGTCTTGTTCAAGTTGTGGTTTGTTGGCCAAAGTCAATACCACTTCTTGTCCATCGACATTGATTACGAAGCTTTCCATAGTCAATGGGTCGCGCTTGACTGGGATCACTAAGTTTGTTGTGCCAAAGCCAAGGCTTAGTTGATTCAGAGGAAAAAGGTTAGGTAATACATTTGATGTATTAGCATATATAAGATATACGTTTCGGAATTGGATGTCCCCCTAATGGATCTAGGAATTGGATTGGCTCCAATCGATCTTAGAGATCTACCTAGTTAATTATCATACATTTTGTTGGCCAAAGTCAAGATTGTGTGATATTTAATGGGATCCTAGCCCACTAGGAAACACGGTTTCCCGAGTACTCGACAGAGGGTTAGAGGCTCGCCGAAAAATAATGGGAGGCAATAATTGAATTTGCAATATTCGTTCAATTATTCGCCATACACGCTCAAACAAATATCATTCATCAAATCAATTAAATATTAGTTGGACTATATTCAAACAATTCATTTATATTAGATTATATAATTGGATTATAATAATCAATATATTTGATTTAATTAATTATAGTTGATTAAAATAGTTGGACTATAATAATCATTATAATAAATAGTACATTAATCGTTGATTAAATAGTCGGACTATTAAAATCAAGTGAAATTGAAAGATTAGCATTTAAAACATAATCCTAGGGAAAATGTATTTAAATGGTTTAATTTTCAAATTGGGAATAATTTCATGATGGTCCTGGAAATTAATAAGTTATTTTATTTGATAAAATAATATATTATGCCTAAGCCCGGAGTTTAGCAAATAGTAGAGCATAATCTTTGGAAGATTAATGTGATGACAACTTAAGTGCCTAATCCATTAAGCTTGTCGCATCAGACTCCTTAATTTCTGAATCAGAACAAAGGATTAGATTCTAAAAGTATGATAATGAAATTGAAGGATCTTCGTAAATCTATTCATTTAGATTTTAGAGTACAAAATTGCAATACTAATTCTTGGAGAGTTAATGACTATTCTCAAGGAGATAAAGTCAAAGTTTGCAATTAGGCAAGTAGCGCAAGGCGCACCTTACTTCGATATTCTAGAAACCCGAGGCTTGGCCAAAGGCTTCTGGAATATGGAAAAGGGCAAAGGCAAAATCATTATAATCTTCTGGGAAGATAAATGACATATCCCAAAATGTCTGCTAAATGTGGCAAACGGGATCGCGGAAGCGTGACTGCCGTTTGGACAAAGCAGACATTAAGGAATTAAAGATGGTGCAAGGCTCCGGCTTTAAATATATTTGTCAACATTATGTTCACTACTAGTATTAAAATTGGATTCTAAATACTTAGTGTGGTACATAAAATATATGTAATGATGTTCATAATCTATTTTGAACAGGATACTGACTTCAATAGAGATTTATCTGCGAATTGGAAACGGGACGAAAGTCGCTGTTTTCACCGTAGATATCAAATTTTAGGAACTACCTTCATGTGTGTACCTAAATTTGGAAATTGTTATAATGTAACTAGTTTGACTAGATACATTATCTATATATCATTGTTTAACCCGCTGCGAGTGAACCTTTATATTCTAGAACATTAAAGTGTTTTATTATATAAAGATGATATTGAGATAAACACATTAGATGTGAATAACATCATTATATTTTGAATATAAATAAATCTCAAACATATAAAATGACAAGAAAATAGATCGAACATATTTGATCAGACGAAACTATATTGTGGCATTGTTGTCTGGGACACAATTAAACAAGAATCGTATATCCACACTTTTGAAGAGTGGGTACTAGGACTGATTTGATCTTATCAAATAAAGTCTACGAATCTAGTTTATTGGGAAAAGTGCCTGAAGCACCTTTACTTGGTAAAAATGTAAATGCCACCGACCTGTTAGCCCTAGTTCATAGTGAAGCAAGTTGGCCCATGTCTAGCTAGGCTAGATATGGACATGAATATTTCGTGACCTATACGGATGTGGCATCGCGTTTTGGTTATGTGTTTCTTTTAGAACACAAATTGGAAACTTTTAAAGTTTTCGACACGAAGTAGACAAACAGATCGGCTATAGTATTATACCGTCACGGTAAAACCGTAATGGAAAATACTTAACCAATAAGTTTCTAAAATACTTGAAAGAGTATAGTATTCTTTCAATGAGGACTCCTCCCGGAACACGTCATTTTGATGGTGTGTCCGAACGGAGTAACCGAATCTTGTTGGACATGATAAGGTTAATCATTAGTCGCTCTGAGCTACCATTTCCTTCAACGGATAAGCATTAATAGTGCTAGAACTTATTTAGAATAAGGTTCCGTAAAAATCTGTTTGACAGACTTCATATTAGATATGAACGGGAAAGAAACCGGTTTCTCGTTCCTGATAATTTGGGTATGCTTGGCATATGTTTGGATGATACCAAATTAAAACTCAAATTGGATAAGTGCCAACTGTAGGTTATCCTAGGGATACCATAAGTATTGTACTTATACAACTCACATGAGAACAATTAGATTGTTGCTCACCATGCGGTTTTCCTAAGAGGAATACCTATTTGCAATGGTTAGTGGGAGGATAGTAAGACTCGATGAAAATCAGAGTAATACTATTCAAGGCATCGATTCCTAATGGAACACAAATAGTTCATCAAGGATGAAACTATCACCATTAATCTTCGAATACACAAGAACCACGTATGTCAGAGAAAGTCAGAAAACAACCTGGGGTATGGGTTTCTGATCTCACCTCGTAAAGATTCTATCTTTTGAGGTATACCAACTGACTACGTATGAGGAAATGATACAAGGTATCAACTCCCTATTATGACAAAGTGTCATGAATCCGAAATGGATTCCATGTATATTGACAAGTTTGGATACTAGTTGATGTACTGCAAGGCATTGTGCCTACTGGTACTATATAAGTCTTCAAGGAAGACATACATGGATGGCAACATACCAACGTATAAAGCTAGGCTTTTAGCGTAAATGTAACGTTATCAACATTGTGTTGATTACGATTCAACCTTTTACCCATTGCCATGGTGAATCCATTTGGATAATGCTTTCTAAAGCTGCATGTTTCATTTATGAAATATGTCAGCTTAACGGGAAAATCGCTTTCCTGAAAAGGAAACCCTTTGGAGGATGTTCATAACATCCTGACGATTTTGCCGTACCATAACTAGCAAACAAGGTTTGCGGGTTATTCGATCCACGTTTGGATTGAAGCAAGCATTAGGTTCTTCAAATTTTCATTTTGATGTAATCATAATGGTTATGATTTAATTCAAAACAAAATGATTCTTGTGTATATAAGGAGGTTAGTGGGAGCGCACTGACAATAATATCCTATAAATAATGATAATGTGTCATTTCTTGGAAATGATATTCCCAATAATAATCGGCGAAAGCTATTTGTACAGATCACGGTGTTGTTGTACAAATTAACTATGTGACAAAGGAGATTGCACTCTTATCATTTGTGATTAGATCACCTAGATGTATAAATGATGAGAGGTCCCTATGATTAGTGTCTGGATTGAGAATGATATGAGACAGTATCAATCCACGAAGGCAGAATCATTAAATGTCCCTAGTCAGAGTATTATCGAGATTAGACATCGATAAATACGTAAAAGACTAGTATTACACTTGTGCGCGTTGTGAGGGCATAATGACATAGTTCTCATATATTTGGGTATAGGATACTCATGCAAGTGTAATAGGAGGTTGTGTTTCACCGATGGTATGGGAAACAGCTTCGCTCTGGATAGACCCCCTCAGAATTCCATTGGTAGTATGACTATGTGTCTAAGGAAATCCGACATCAGGGTAGGTGGATTTGGTCGTAACCTGAGACTTGCACTGCTAATGCATACGACAATCAATATACTTTGGTTGAGGTCGTCCAGGACTTTAACCGGTTTCTGTGTATGCCAATTCTGGGTATATCGAGAATCGTAGTGTGTTGGGTGTGATGTCAAGATGGAAATGTCACTCCAGTCATATGGAGATGATGGTCACGTAGGATACGGTATTGGTTCTCTTAAGTGCTGCAGCCATCGGGATAATATGACTAGGTCATAGTTATCCGATATAGAGACTAATTACCAGACATCCGATATGTGCTTCGTACGGGGGAGACACATTTCCAGCCCCAGGCCTAGCACGTGATCATCCGATTCTGGACAGATATACGCAATACTACGGTATACTATGCTTGATATATATCCTTTATTCCTGTAAGGATATTTCCGGAGAATTGGGTAGGCATGGCGCTTTGCTAGAGGCCAACATTGTCTTGTAAATCGGTATAAACGTAGTACTTGGTACTTACGTGTTCGGATAGTCCGACGATAGAATTTACTGTCAACATATCCGGGGATCTCATGGGTCGCTTCCCAAAGATTCACCGATGACGTATAACTCGCACTCTAAATTAATATGGGATTAATTAGAAGAGAGAGAAAATTAATCTGGGATTAATTGCGGAGATATTTTATCTGGGATAAAATATCAATTAAAGAGTGATTACGATTAATTTGGAATTAATCGATTAATTAATATATTTGATATATTAATTGAAATTGGATTTCGATGCGGAATTAAAATTAGATTTTAATTCGGGCGAATGAATTAATTTAGAATTAATTCGTTAGCGACGTGAATAGTGATTTCGCTAGGCGTAATCATTTAATTACGACGCAACAAAAATTTCGTTAATTTGGAATTAGCGAACCGGAGCCCAAGATTATTTGCGAGCGCATTCGCATTTCGAATTCGAGTGCAGTATGCAAGTCAAATCAAGCGTCAAATCGCTAGTCGCATCAAGCGTCAAATCACTTGTCACTTTGAGTGATGTGACTTGACAACTTGATGGATTGAGTGATGTGAGTGGTTGGGGGCTTTAATGGTTTGACTTTAAAATCCAAATTCAAATGAAATTCATTTGAAATTCAAATGTGTGTATATATTACACAAATTTGGAAACCAAACACAACTTCTTCTCTCTCTTTTCTCTCCTCTCTCACACGCCCAAGGGGTACCAAAACTGCTCACTGGTTCTTCAAAATGTCGAGCAGTAGGGAAGCATAGAGTGGGATTTTGTGGCAAAATCTCAAGTGCTAGCACACTTACGAGACATTCGAAGGTGATAGGGAAGTCCACCAATGAGCCGGGAACCGTTCGACGAAGCTTGGAGCTTGACGAAGGAACTAAACGAAGGCGAAAATAGTGAACCCACACAGCTCACTGACGTGACAGTCCAAGGCAAAATTTTGAGTTTTGTTGCTTGCCACGTCGCTCAACCGATCGATGTGAGTATTCTGCAACTTCTTCAATTGTTATTCACACATGTTTCATGCTTATTATCGATCCTGGACCTTAATAGAAACCAACACTAAGGTCGGTTAAGTCTTTACCATATAAATGAAGAAGTTATATAAAAGAAACTGTTCATTTTATTCATAATAAAATGTTACATACGTATTTACAAGGAAATACATAATAAAATTGGTGCTCAAAGCACCAACCCTAACAAAATCTCCCACTTCCTCTAATGCCAATATCGATTGTATCTAATACCCATCGACTCCAAATGTTTATCAAATAACTTCGGAGAGATGGCCTTCGTAAGTGGGTCTGCTACATTATCTTCACTTGATACCTTGCACACGTCAATGTCCCCTCGTGACATAATCTCTCGAATGATGGGGTACTTTTGTTCCACATGCTTCGACTTCTTATGCGCCATTAGTTCTTTTGCTTACGCAATGGCTCCAGTATTATCACAGTATAACGAAATCAGATTCTGGATACTTAGGACTACTCCTGTTGGATAATTATGACCCATAGCATCACTATTTGTACAGAACATAGTGTTGTTGTACAAATTAACTATGTGACAAAGGAAATTGCTCTTTTATCATTTGTAATTGGATTATCTGGATAAATAAATGATAAAAGTCCTTATGATTAGTTCCGGATTAATAAGATATGAGATAGTATTAATCCATAAAGGTTTAATTATTAAATATCCCTAGTCGTAGTATTATCAAGATTGGACATCGATAATGCGGAATAGGCTAGTATTATACTTGTGTGTGTTATATAAGCGTAATGGCATAGTTCTCATATATTTGGGTATTGGACACTCATGCAAGTGTAATAGGAGGTTGTGTTTACCGATAGTACGGAAACAGCTTCGCTCTGGATAGACCCCTCAGAATCCCATTGGTAGTATGACTATGTGTCTATGGGAATTCGAATCAGGGTAGGTGCATTTGGTCTTAACCTAAGACTTGCATCGCTAATACTTGCGACAATCAGTATACTTTTGTTTTTGTCGTCCAGGGCTTTAACAGGTTCTGTGTACGCCTCTTCTGGGTATACTGAGAACCGTAGTGTATTGGGTGTGATGTCAAGATGGAAGTATCACTTCAGTCATATAGAGATGATGATCACGCAGGGATACATAACTGGTACTCTAAGTGCTATAGCCATCGGGGAAGTATGACTAGGTCATGACTTTCCGATCATAAAGAGACTAGTTGCTTGTGATCCGATATATACTTCGTATACTGGATCGTATACGAAGTATATATGACTGAAGTGATTGGAGCGACCATCATCTCCATATGATTGGAGTGATACTTCCGCCTTCATATCACACCCAACACACTACGATTCTCAATATACCCAGCATAGGCGCACACAGAACCTGTTAAAGCCCTGGACGACCGCAACAAAAGTATATTGATTGTCGCAAGTATTAGCGGTGCAAGTCTCAGGTTAAGAACAAATACACCTACCCTAATTTCGGACTTCCATAGACACATAGTCATACTACCAATGGAATTCCAAAGGTGTCTATCCAGAGCAAAGTTGTTTCCCATACCATTGGTAAAACACAACCTCCTATTACACTTGCATGAATATCTTATACCCAAATATATGAGAACTATGTCGTTATGCCCTCACAACGCGCACAAGTGTAATACTAGTCTTTTACATATTTATCTATGTCTAATCTCGATAATACTCTGACAAGGGATATTTAATGATTTATCCTTCGTGGGCTGATACCGTCTCATATCATTCTCAATCCAGGAACAAATAATAAGGACCTTCTATCATTTATACATCTAGGTGATCTAATCACAAATGAAAAGAGTGCAATCTCCTTTGTCACATAGTTAATTTGTACAACAACACCATGATCTGTACAAATAGTGATGCTATGGTCATAATTGTCCAACAATCTCCCACTTGGCCTATAGCCAGTCACTCGAGTGTCTACCACCCGAACTATATATGGTTCGCTCAATTTGCTAAGGAAAGCCTTTCGTCAGCGGATTTGTATGATTATCGTCTGATGCAATTTATTCAATCATCACATCGCCACGATGTATGATCCGAACGAATCAGATGATTAATCGAAGTATGTATCTGGATCGTTGATGAGACCGTTAATTCTTTAGCCTGTGCTCAAGCCTAGCTCAGCTGCTAACAGAATTATATCTAATCTAATTAGATTTATTATGAACCCAAATGGCTTCTATTGCTGCCTCAGCTGTAGCAATAACCCGCATTTGTTGTTTATTCGATAACAGTATATTGCTTGGAAGATTTCCAGCTTACTGTTCCGTTATTCAAACTGTATAGTACCGTTTGCGACTTATAGTCATTTTTATCGGTTTAAGAAACTTGCAGCAGTGATCCCAGTCACTTCAAGTTCTCCTTCTCAAGAGTTTAAGATAGCATCATTAGTTCTCTAAGATACTAAAGATGTTCTTAACTTCAATCCAGTGACTATCACTTCGATTGACCTATTTGTGACTGCATATGCTCAAAGCGTATGAGACACCAGGTCGAGTATATTTTTCAATGTACGATTACTCGGAGAGTTTTTCTCGAAAGCCAAGCTTTCGCCGATTGTTATTTTGGGAATATCATTTCCAAGAAATGAGTATTATCATTATTATATAGGATATTTATTATCAGTGCGCTCCCACTAATCTCCTTATATACACAAGAATCTTTTCGTTTTGAATTAAATCATAAACTATTATGATTATATCAAAACTATAATTCCAAGAACCTATGATTGGTTCAATCCAAACATGGATCGAATAACCCGCAAACCTTGTTTGCTAGTTTTGGTACGACAAAATCGACAGGATGTTGTAAACATCCTCCTAAAGGTTTCCTTTTCAGGAAAGTGATTTTCCCGTTAAGCTGACATATTTCATAAATGAAACATGCAGCTTTAGCAAGCATTATCCAAATGGATTTACCGTGTCAACAGGTAAAAGGTTGAATCGTAATCAACATAATGTTGATAACGATACCTTTCCACTAAAAGCCTAGCTTTATACGTTGGTATGTTGCCATCCATGTATGTCTTCCTTGAAGACTTATACAGTACCAATAGGCACAATGCCTTGCGGTACATCAACTAGTGTCCAAACAAAGTTGAAATACATGTAATCCATTTCGGACTCATGGAACTTTGCCATAATAGAGAGTCGATACCTTGTATCACTTCCTCATACGTAGTCAGTTGGTATACCCCAAAAGATAGACTTCTTTACGAGGTGAGATCGGAAACCCATACCTCAGGTTGTTTTCTGACTCTCTCCGACTTACGCGGTTCTTGTGTATTCGAAGATTAATGGTAATAGTTTCATACTTGATGACCTATTTGTGTTCCATTAGGACTTGGTGCCTGGAATAGTATTACTCTGATTTTCATCGAGTTTTACCATCCTCCCACTTACCACTGCATATCAGTATTCCTCTTAGGAAAACCGCATGGTGAGCAACAATCTAATTGTTCTCTGGTGAGATGTATACGTACCATACTTATGGTATCCCTAGGATAACCTACAATTGGCACTTATCCAATTTGGGTTTTAGTTTGGTATCATCCAAACGTATGCCTAGCATACCCAAATTATCAAGAATGTGAAACCCAGTTTCTTTCCCGTTCATATCTAATATGATATCTGTCAAACAAATTTTTATGGAACCTTATTCAAAATAAGTTCTTGTACTGTTTAAAGCTTATCCGTTGAAAAAAATGGTAGCTCATAGCGACTCATGATTATATCATGTCCAACAAAATTCGGTTTATCCGTTCGGATACACCGTCAAATTGACTTGTTCCGGGAGGAGTCCTCATTGAAAGAATACTATACTCTTTCAAGTATTTTAGAAACTTATTGCTTAAGAATTATCCATTACGGTCTTACCATGTCGGAATAATACTATAGCCGATCTGTTTGTCTATTTCGTGTCGAAACTCTAAAAGTTTCCGATTTTTGTTTCATAAGAAACACATAACCAAAACGCGATGCCACATCCGTAAAGGTCACGATATATTCATATCCACCTCTAGCGTAGCTAGACATGGGCCCACTTGCTTCACTATGAACTAGGGCTAACAGGTCGGTGGTATTTACACTTTTACCAAGTAAATAGTGTTTCATGCGCTTTGTCCAATAAACTAGATTCGTAGACTTTATTTGAATAGAATCAAATCAGTCCTAGTACCCACTCTTAGAAAGTGTGGATATATGATTCTTGTTTAATTATGTCCAAGACAACAATGCCATGAATTAGTTTCTTCTGATCAAATCAGTTTGAGCTATTTGTTTGTCATGTTATACGTTTGAGATTTATTTATATTCAAAATATAAATGATGTCATTCACATCTAATATGTTTATCTCAATATCATCTTTATATAAGAAAACACTTTAGTGTTCTAAAATATAAAGGTTTACCCGCAGCGGGTTAAACACTGATATGGAGATAATGTATCTAGTCAAACTAGTTACATTATAACAGTCCCTAATTTAGGTACCCACCCGAAGGTAGTTCCTAAATTAAGGTATCTACAGTTAAAACAGCGACTTTCGTCCCATTTTTGATTCGCAGATAAATCTCTATTGAAGTCAGTATCCTGTTCAAAACAGATTCTGAACATCAATACATATATTTTATGTACCACACTAAGTATTTAAAATCCAATTTTAATACTAGTAGTGAACATAATGTTGACAAACATATTAGAAGCCAGAGCCTTGCTACGTTTATACCTATTTACAAGACAAGGTTGGCCTCTAGCAAAGCGCCATGCCTTCCCAATTCTCCGAAAATATCCTTACAGGAATAAAAGACCTATATCAGACGTAGTAAACGTAGTATTGCGTATTTCGATCCTGTTGGTTTCTATGAATAGTCCCAAGATCAAAATGAACAATGAAACATGAATGAATAACGAAGAAATATGGCGGAAACATACTTACAACGATCGGTTTAGGATGTGATGAACAACAAAAATTCCTCCTCCAAGAGCTCCAAGATTCGGTCAAGAGAAAGGTAGAAGCTCCAAGCTTTTCCTTGAGTTTCCAAGCTCTTGTGTTGCTTTCCCTATCACCTCTTGATGATCCTTGAAGAGTGCTAGCCCTTAGTGAATTTTTGCAACAAAAACTCACACATTTCCTTCACACTTTTGGCTAAGAAAATGAAGAAATTGGAGAGAGCAGAAACTGTCACAGTTTCGGTAATGAGAGAGAGAGGAGAAGATGAAGATTTGATTTCCAAAATCAATAATAAATGTTTCAAAAACAATTGTAAATGATATACCAAACCTTGGTTGGTATAAGTCATTCACCTTACTTTGACTTGGAGTGTTTCACACTCTTTAACCAATCCACCAAAACCCATCAAGCTAAAGTGAATTAGTTGACTGGTGATGTGATGGTTGATGTGACATGTGGGCCCCACTCGATTCCGAATATGAGTGGGCCCGCAAACACTTCCGGGCTTGGGTTCGCTAATTCCGAATTAACGAAGTTCCATCGCGACGTAATTTAAATCGAATTTAATTAAATAATTATGCCTAGCAAAATTACTATTCACGTCGCTAACGAATTAATTCTAAATTAACTCATTTGCCTGAATTAAAATCTAATTTTAATTCCGCGTCGAAATCTAATTTCGAATAATATATCAAATATATTATTTTAATGATTAATTCCAAATTAATCTTTCTCTCTCTTCAAATAGTACTTTATCCCAGATAAAGTCTCTCCGCAATTAATCCTAGATTAATTAAGCTCGAATCATATGTCATTGGTGAATCTTCGGGAAGCGACCCAAGAGATCCCTGGATATGTTGGCAGTAAATCTGGTCGTCGGACTATCCAAACACGTACGTACCTTGTACTATGTTTTTACTGATTTACGAGACAAGGTTGGCTTCTAGCAAAGCGTCATGTCTACCCAATTCTCCAGAAATATTCTTACTGGAATATACGATCTTTATCAGGGGTAGTATACCGTAGTATTGTGTATTGCGATCCAGTATCGGATGTCATGTGCGAGGCCTGGGGCTAGAATAGTGTATGCCCCGTACGAAGCACATATCAGATATCAAACAACTAGTCTCTTTGAATCGGATAATCATGACCTTGTCATATTATCCCGATGGTTGCAACACTATAGAGAACCAGTTCTGAATCCCTGCGTGATCATCATCTCCATATGTATGAAGTGATACTTTCGTCTTGACATCACATCCAATACACTACAATTCTCAATAAACCCAGAAGAGGCATACACAGAACCTGTTAAAGCCATGGACAACCAAAACCAAAGTTTACCGATTGTCGTAAGTATTAGCGATGCAAGTCTCAGGTTAAGACCAAATACACCTACCCTGAAGCGGACTCCCATAGACACATATACATACTACCAATGGGATTTCGCGGGGTCTATCCAGAGCGAAGCTGTTTTCCATACCATCGGTAAAACACAACCTTCTATTACACTTGCATAAGTATTCAATACTTAAATATATGAGAACTATGTTGTTATGCCCTCACAACGCACACAAGTGCAATACTAGTCTTTTCCGCATTATCGTTGTCCAATCTCGATAATACTACAACTAAGGATATTTAATGATTAAACCTTTATGGATTGATACTGTCTCATATCATCTCAATCCGGAACTAATCATATGGACTTTTACCATTTATATCTGAAAGTAAATAAATTACAAAACGGTAAAAGGCAATTTCATTACTACATAGTTAATTTTGTACAAAAACAAAATGTATTTTACTAAAAATGACGCTATGGGTCATAACTGTCCAACAATCTCCCACTTGGCCTATAGCCAGTCACTCAAGTATCTAATACTTGAACTATGTACATGTCGCTCAAACTTTGGCTGAGGAATAGCTTTCGTCAGCGGATCTGCCATGTTGTCATCTGATGTGACCTTCTCGACCTTCATATCGCCACGATGTATGATCTCACGAATCAGATGGAAACGTCGAAGAATATGCTAGGATCATTGATGAGACGCGGTTCCTTAGCCTGCGCTATCGCCCTATTATTGTCACAATACAATGGAACGGGCTCAACTGCTAGCGAAACTACTCCTAATCCAATTAGGAATTTTCGGATCCAAACTGCTTCCTTTGCTGATTCAGCTGCAGCAATGTACTCCACTTCTGTTGTTGAATCGGCAACAGTCTCTTGCTTGGAAGATTTCCAACTCACTGCTCCGTTATTCAAACAAAATATGTACTCGGATTGCGACTTGCAGTCGTCTTTGTCGGTTTGGAAACTTGCATCAATATACCCAGTTACCTCAAGTTCTCCATCTCCATAGATTAAGAAAGCATCCTTAGTTCGTCTAAGATACTTTAGGATATTCTTAACCGCCATCCAGTGACCTTCACCTGGATCGGCCTGATAGCGACTACACATGCTCAAAGTATAGGAGACATCAGGTCGCTTACATATCATGGCATACATGATCGATTCGACTGCCGAGGTGAACGGTATCTGACTCATGTTGTCTCTATCATCTTGAGTTTTAGGGCACATGTCCTTAGATAGATAGACGTCATGTGACACTGGCAACAGTCCCCTCTTGGACTGATCCATGTTGAATCTCTTCAACACTTTGTCAATGTACGTGCTCTGGGAGAGTCCGAGCAGCATTCTAGATCTATCCCGATAGATCTTTATTCCCAGAATAAAGGCTGCTTCTCCCAGATCTTTCATGGAGAGTTTCAATGAAAGCCAAGCTTTCACCGACATTAACATGGGATTGTCATTGCCTATAAGCAATACATCGTCAACATAAAGGACAATAAAAGTCAGTGCTCTCCCACTAACCTTCTTGTATACAAAAGGATCATCTTCGTTTTGAATGAAATCATATTCTATTATGATCTCATCAAAAAGTTGGTTCTATGACCGCGATGCTTGCTTCAGTCCATAAATGGACCGATTTACTTACAAACCTTGTTTCCAAGTCTAGGCGTGATAAAACCGTCAGGCTGTTGCATATAAACATCGTCCGAAAGGTTTCCGTTAAGGAAAATGGTTTTAACGTCCATCTGCCATATCTCATAATCGAAATATGCAGCAATTGCAAGCATTATCCGAATGGATTTAATCATGGCAACGGGTGAGAAAGTTTCATCGTAATCGACACCATATCGTTGACGATACCCCTTTGCTACAAGCCTAGCTTTGTAAGCTTGATGTGACTTGTGGGCTGCACTTGATTCGAAATGCGAGTGGGCCCGCAAACACTCCCAGGCTCGGGTTCACTAATTCCAAATTAATGAATTTTCCATTGAGACGTAATTAAATCAAATTTAATAAAATAATTATGCCTAGCAAAATTATTATTCGCGTCGTTGACGAATTAATTCTAAATTAACTCGTTCGCTCAAATTAAAATCTAATTTTAATTCCGCGTCGAAATCAAATTTCGTATAATATATCGAATATATTATTTTATCGATTAATTCCAAATTAATCGTTCTTTCTCTTTAAATAATATTTTATCCCAGATAAAATATCTCCGTAATTAATCCCAGATCAATTTTCTCTCTCATCTAATTAATCTCAGATTAATAAAGTGCGAGTTATACATCATCGGTGAATCTTCGGGAAGCGACCCATGAGATCCCCGGATATGTTGGCAGTAAATTCGGTCGTCGGACTATCCGAACACGTACGTACCTAGTACTATGTTTTTACCGATTTACAAGATATGGTTGGCTTCTAGCAAAGCACCGTGCCTACCCAATTCTCCAGAAATATTCTACGATCCAGTATCGGTTGTCACATGCTAGGCCTGGGGCTGGAATTGTGTCTGCCCGTACGAAGCACATATCGGATCTCTGGTAACTAGTCTTTATAATCGGATAATCATGACCTAATCATATTATCCCGATGACTGCAGTACATAAGAGCACCAGTTTCATATCCTACGTTACCATCATCTCCACTATGACTGGAGTGATACTTCTGTCTTGACATCACACCCAATACACTATGATTCTCAATATACCCAGAAAAGGCGTACACAGAACCGGTTAAAGCCCTGGACGACTAAAACCAAAGTATATTGATTGTCGCAAGTATTAGAGGTGCAAGTCTCAGGTTATGACCAAATACACCTACCCTGATTTGGACTTCCATAGACACATATTCATACTACCAATGGAATTCCGAGGGGTCTATCCAGAGCGAAGCTGTTTCCGTACCATCGGTAAACACAACCTCCTATTACACTTGCATGAGTATCCTATACCCAAATATATGAGAACTATATCGTTATGCTCCCACAACGCGCACAAGTGTAATACTAGTCTATTTCGCATTATCGATGTCTAATCTCGATAATACTCCGACAATGGATATTTAATGATTAAACCTTCGTGGATTGATACTGTCTCATTCATCTCAATCTGGAACTAATCATAAAGACCTTTTATCATTTATACATCTTGGTAATCTAATTACAAATGATAAAAGAGCAATTTCCTTTGTCACATAGTTAATTTGTACAACATCACCATGATCTGTACACATATTGATGCTATGGGTCATAATTGTCGAACATTTGAACATTACGGTTAGACCATGATGGACAATACTTAAACATATGAGTCACTCTGAGCTACCAATTTCCTTCCGAGGATACACATTAAATAGTACAAAACTTATTTTGAATAAGGTTCCATGAAAATCTATTAGACAGACTTCATATTAGATATGAACAGGAAAGAAACCGAGTTTCTCATTCCTGAAGATTTGGGAATGCTGGGCATATGTTTGGATGATACCAAAATATAACCCAAATCGGATAAGTGCCTAATTGTAATTGGTTATCCTAGGGAAACCAAAGTATAGTACTTATACAACTCACAAGAGAACAATTCAATTGTTGCTCTCCATGCGGTTTTCCTAAGAGGAATTCCTATATGCAGTGGTAAGTCGGAGGAAAGTAAAACTCGATGAAAATCGGAATAATACTGTTACTGGCACCGAGTCCTTACGGAACACAAATAGTTTATCATGGATGAAACTGTACCAATAACCTTCGAATACACAAGAACCGTGTAGGTCGGAGAGAGACAGAAAATAACCTATGAGGTATGGGTTTCTGATCTCACCTAATGAAGATGTTAATCTAATTGAGGATAATTAATCGACTACGTATGAGGAAGTGATACAAGGTATCGACTCCTTTTATGGCAAAGTGCTATTAAGTCCGAAATGGATTCCATGTATTCCAACCAAGTTTGGACACTGGTTGATGTACCAGAAGGCATTATGCCTATTGGTACTATATGAGTCTTCAAGGAAGACATACATGGATGGCAATATACAAATGTACACAGCTAGGCTTGTACGAAAAGGGTATCGTCATCAACATAGTATTGATTACGACGAAACTCTTTCACATATTGCCATGATTAAATCCATTTGGACAATTCTTGCTATAACTGTATATTTCATTTATGAAATATGACAACTAGACACCAAAATATTTGGAGGATGTTTACAACATCCTGACGGTTTTGTCGTGCCAAAACATGCAAACAAGGTTTGCAAGTTAAATCGATCCATTTATTGATTGAAGCAAGCATTGCGTTCTTGGAACCAACGTTTTGATGTAATCATAATGGTATATGATTTAATTCAGAACGAAAATAATTATTTTGTATATAAAAGGGTTAGTGGGAGCGCACTGACAATGAATGTCTTATAAGTTGATGATGTATTGCTTCTTAGCAATAACATTCCCGTAATATAATCGGTGAAAGCTTGGCTTTCATTAAAATTCTCCATGGAATACCTGGGATAAACATGCTTTATTCTAGGAATAAAGATCTAATGGGATAGATCTAGAAAGCTGCTGACACTCTCTCAGTATTCGTACATTTTGATATGTACGTGACCTGATGTCCCATATGCTTTGAGCATATGTAGACGCTATAAGCCAATCCATGTGATGGTCATTGGATTGATGTAAGGAACATCCTTGATCATCTTGGACGAACCAAGGATGCTTTCTGAGTATATGGAGAAAGGATAAAATGACAGTAAGTCGTAATGAGAGTACATATATAGTTTGAATAACGAAACAGTGAGCTGGAAATTTTCCAAGCAAGATACTGTTGCCGAATAAATAACAAAAGCGGAACATTGATGCAGCTGAGCCAACAATAGAAGCATTTTGGATCTAAATAATCCTAATTGGATTAGGAGTAGTTCTCTTAGCAGTTGAGCTAGGCTACAGCGCAGACTAAGGAACCACGGTCTCATCAATGATCCAAGTATGTACTTCAACTAATTCATCTGATTCGTTCGATCATACAACGTGGCGATGAGATGATCAAATAAATCGCATCAGATGATAATCTTACAAATCCGCTGATGAAAGCTTTTTCTCAGCACAAGTTTGAGGGACCCGTACATAGTTCAAGTGTTAGACACTTGAGTTATTGGCTATAGGCCAAGTGGGAGATTGTTGGATAATTATGACCCATAGCATCACTATTTGTACAGAACATGGTGTTGTTGTACAAATTAACTATGTGACAAAGGAAATTCCTCTTTTATCATTTGTAATTGAATTACCTGGATAAATAAATGATAAAAGTCCTTATGATTAGATCTGGATTAATAAGATATGAGACAATATTAATCCATAAAGGTTTAATCATTAAATATCCCTAGTCGTAGTATTATCGAGATTGGACATATATAATACGAAATAGGCTAGTATTACACTTGTGCGTGTTATGGAAGCGTAACGTCATAGTTCTCATATATTTGGGTATTGGATACACATGCAAGTGTAATAGGAGGTTGTGTTTACCGATGGTACAAAAACAGCTTCGCTCTGGATAGACCCCTCAGAATCCCATTGGTAGTATGACTATGTGTCTATGGGAATCGGAATCAGGGTAGGTGTATTTGGTCTTAACCTGAGACTTGCATCGCTAATACTTGCGACAATTAGTATACTTTGGTTTTGGTCGTCCAGGGCTTTAACAGGTTCTGTGTACGCCTCTTCTGGGTATACTGAGAATCGTAGTGTATTAGGTGTGATGTCAAGATGGAAGTATCACTTCAGTCATATGGAGATGATGATCACGCAGGGATACAGAACTGGTACTCTAAGTGCTATAGTCATCGGGGAAGTATGACTAGGTCATGACTTTCCGATCATAAAGAGACTAGTTGCTTGTGATCCGATATATGTTTCGTACGGGGCAGACATAACTCAGCCCAAGGCCTTGCATGTGACATCCGATACTGGATCGTAATACGCAATACTACGTATACTACGCCTGACAAAGATCTTGTATTCCGTAGCAGAATATTTCTGGAGAATTGGGTAGGCACAGTGCTTTGCTAGAAGCCAACCATGTCTTGTAAATTGGTAAATACGTGGTACCGGGTACGCACATTTTCGGATAGTCCGATGACCGTATTTACTGCCAACATATCCAGGGATCTCTTTGGTCGCATCCCAAAGATTCACCGATGATGTTTGACTCGAACAATATTAATCTGGGATTAATAAAGAGAGAATATTAATCTCGGATTAATAAAGAGAGAGAATATTAATCTCGGATTAATTTAGAGAGAGAAAATTAATCTGAGATTAATTAAGGCAATAATTAATCTGGGATTAATTGTCAGAGAAAGAATTAATCTAGGATTAATTGCGTCGAGAATTTATCTGGGATTAAATTCGTCGAGAGGAGAGAGCGCGATTAATTTGAAATTAATCGGTAAAATAAATTTAATAGTTAAATTAGATTTTACTATTTAATTTATTTAATTTGGCTAAATAATATATTAGATATATTAATTGAAATTGGATTTCAATAAGAAATTTAATTGAATTTTAATTTTAGCGAACGAATTAATTTGGAATTAATTCGTAAACGACTTTCGTAATAATTTTGCGAGACATTATTATTTTATTAAATCGGATTTAATTAAGTCGCGACGGAAAATTCGCTAATTCAGAATAAACGAACCCGAGCCCGAAGTGTGTTGTCTCACCCAACTTGAATTTTGAATTTGAGTATGGGACCTACCAACTTATACCACTAGCCAACTAGTTGATGGAAGTGGTTGTGAGTTTTAAAGGAAACTTATACAACACACTTTAGTCTTTGTCTTTTTGAAAAAAGTAAAAGAAAATCAATTAAATGAATTTTTTAAATTTCGTTTTATTTCTTTATCCCTGGCCGAAAGCAACATTTTGCTTTATTTTAAGAAATTAAAAATGAGTGGCCACTGACTTCTCTAACATAATGGCCGAATGAATGAAAAGCAATATTGCTTGTTTTAAATTGGCCACTGCCTCTGATTCATTTAATATTGGAAAAAGCTACACTTTGCTTTTCTTTAATTTAATGAAAAGCAAATAGGTTCTCTTTTGAAGAGCAAAGTGGCCTCTGTTTCTTTAAGTCTTTTGAAGACTTGGGAGAGAGGCATTTATTTTTTCTCAGAAATTGGCCATTTGTTCTCTCTCTCGTGGGCAAAATTTGCTTCTCCTTGGGAGATCAAATTTATTCCATTTGTTCTTACTAGCACATAAGGGAGTCAAATGAAGGTGATAGGGATATTCACCCATGAGCTTGGGAGCTTCAACATCCATGGAAGTTTTGAACTCAACCGATCAATGTAAGTCCTCCGTAACTTATTTTTGATTTTATATTCACACATGAATCACGCCTAGAAATCCCGTGGCATGTCTAGGACACTAACAACTCCCAATTCTGTGATAAAATTCCTATCCCAAACAACTTCCTTTGAAGCCTTAAAAGATGCAATGTATTTCGCCTCTGTGGTGGAATCAGCTGTCGACCCCTGTTTGGAACTCATCCAAGAAACTGCTGTTAGAAAATTATGACCCATAGCGTCACTATTTGTACAGATCATAGTGTTGTTGTACAAATTAACTATGTGACAAAGGAGATTGCACTCTTATCATTTGTGATTTGATCACCTAGATGTATAAATGATGAGAGGTCCTTATGATTAGTGCCTGGATTGAGAATGATATGAGACAGTATCAATCCACAAAGGCGAAATCATTAAATATCCATAGTCAGAGTATTATCGAGATTGGACATCGATAAATACGTAAAAGACTAGTATTACACTTGTGCGCGTCTGTGAGGGCACAACGACATAGTTCTCATAAATATGGGTATATGATACTCATGCAAGTATAATAGGAGGTTGTGTTTCACCGATGGTATCGGAAACAGCTTCGCTCTGGATAGACCCCCTCAGAATTCCATTGGTAGTATGACTATGTGTCTATGGAAGTCCGAAATCAGGGTAGGTGTATTTGGTCTTAACCTGAGACTTGCACCGCTAATGCATACGACAATCAATATACTTTGGTTGAGGTCGACCAGGGCTTTAACAGGTTATGTGTACGCCAATTCTGGGTATATCGAGAATCATAGTGTGTTGGGTGTGATGTCAAGACGGAAGTATCACTCCATTCATATGGAGATGATGGTCACGTAGGATACGGGACTGGTTCTCTTTAGTGCTGTAGCCATCGGGATAATATGACTTGGTCATAGTTATCCGATATAGAGACTAGTTACCAGACATCCGATATGTGCTTCGTACGGAAATACGCAATACTACGGTATACTATGCTTGATATTGATCCTTTATTCCTGTAAGGATATTTCTGGAGAATTGGGTAGGCATGGCGCCTTGCTAGAGGCCAACCTTGTCTTGTAAATCGGTATAAACGTAGTACTTGGTACTTACGTGTTCGGATAGTCCAACGACCGAATTTACTGCCAACATATCCGGGGATCTCATGGGTCGCTTCCCAAAGATTCACCGATGACGTATGACTCGCACTCTAAATTAATCTGGGATTAATTAGAAGAGAGAGAAAATTAATATGGGATTAATTGCAGAGATATTTTATCTAGGATAAAATATCAATTAAAGAGAGATAACGGTTAATTTGGAATTAATCGAGAAATTGATATATTCGATATATTAAACGAAATTAGATTTCGACGCGGAATTAAAATTAGTTTTAATTCTGGTGAACGAATTAATTTAGAATTAATTCGTTAGCGACGTGAATAGTGATTTCGCTAGGCGTAATCATTTAATTACGACGCAACGGAAAATTCGTTAATTTGGAATTAGCGAACCCGAGCCCGGGATTATTTACGAGTGCATTCGCATTTCGAATTCGAGTGCGCCAAATCAAATCAAGCGTCAAATCATTAGTTGCATCAAGCGTCAAATCACTTGTCACTTTGAGTGATGTGACTTGAAAACTTGATGGATAGATGTGACTGATAGAGGTGGTTGGAGCCATTTATGGCTTGACTTTTGAAAGGAAAAAATGGTATATGTTTATTTTGTTTTTTGAAAACAAAAGCTAATACACTCTTTCTCTTCTCTCTTTTCCCTCTCTTTTCTTCACGCCATTTCTTCTTTCTGGTTTGCTGGGCAATGACCGAAATTAAAGGGAAGCAAAAGTGTGATTTTGTGGCAAAATCTCAAGTGCTAGCACACTTACGAGACATGCGAAGGTGATAGGGAAGCCCAACCATGAGCCGGGAACCATTCGACGAAGCTTGGAGCTTGACGAAGGAACCAAACGAAGGCCAAACCAGTGACTGCGCACAGCTCACTGCCGAACCAGTGAGGAGCAGATTTTTGAAGTTTTGTTGCCTCCGCGTCGCTCAACCGATCGATGTGAGTATTCCGCAACTTCTTCGATTTGTATTCGCACATTTTTCATGCTTATTATCGATCTTGGGACCTTAATAGAAACCAACAATGGCATCTAAACCAAAGTTTGAGTATGAAAAAGTTTAGGGCTTAAAATTTGGGTAAAATTGATTTTGAGCATGATTAATGAAATTGGATGAATTAGTATGCTTAAATGTGTTTTAATTGAAGTATGATTTGATCAATTTCAAGAAAACGTGTTTGGAACATTTTTCCCCAATTTGGTTAGCATGGCCGAATAGAAATGCCCTAAAATGTCTTGGAAATTTTGATTTTTTGATTCATTGGATGAGTTAGAATCAATTAGGATGTTGATTTAATGTCGATTGTGGATTAATTGGATTGAAACCAAATTGGATAAAAAAATCCCCTCGTTTGGCCGAGACTTTGTAAAGCATATTTGGGTTTGATTTTAATCAAAATGTGTTGGACATGTGATGATGATGATGAACATGATTAATTGGGCTAATTGGTGTTTTGGAAATATTGAATTGGTTAATTAATTATGTTATATACTTTAGTTTAATTAAACATTAAATTTGGAATTTTTGTGTTTGGTTAAATGGGCTTAAAATTGGACTTGGGCCTTTGAAGTTGTAAATGGGCTTATTGGGCTTTGTTGTACAAAGTTGGGTTTAGGCAAAATTGGTTGGATCCAATTAGGCCCAAAACCGCTTCCATAAATCCCAAATGCAACTTAATGGACCTTTAAAGTTTAATTGGGCCTAATGGGCCAAGATTGATTTCTGGGCTTATGGGGTAACTCCCGGATTGGATTTTGGTTATTCGGTTTGACCCGAGTTGACCAAAAGTCTACGCCTTAAGAAATTAATTAAAAGCCCATTAGACTTTAATTAAATTGACGTTGGACGTTAATCGGGCTTTGAGACCCGAAACGATTAAATTTGGAATTTAAGTCGTAAAAGTTCATAAATAAAGTGTGTTATTTAATTTGGAATTAAATAGTGAATTATAATTAAATACAAATTGAATTGGATTTAATTGTGTAGTTTAATTTAATTAGAGAATTCGTACTTTGAGTACTTATTCGAAAAACGAGTTTGACTCGAACAAAATCAAATCATTGTTTGAACATTGGATGATCACTAATTATCAGATTAATTAATTTGATTAGATTGATTGATAACATGCTTGTGTGAATACATGGTTGCGATGCATGAATAATGTATATCGGATGGACATTATATGGGTGGGACAATTTTAGAAATTGTTGTAATAAATTTGATTTATTAATTGGACCTGCGTGTCCAGCCTTATCACCTCATATTCTTTGTATTCTCTTCTCACATATTCACCTCAATGTAAATGAGGTTTCTTCAGAAGTGTAGTGTAATGGGTAGAAGTAGATACTTGTGCTAGCGGGAGAGAGAAAATGAGAGATTTGATCTAGGATCAATGTAAAGTATCCATCCGCATATCATTATTATTTTGATATGTGCTTTATTATGTGTTTAGAATGCATGTTTAAGGGTGTATGATGATGAGACCTTAACAAAGATAATAAATTGGTTGCCAATTTGCACTCGAAAAACCCTCGATAAATATTAAACGTCTTTCCTTCTATTGAGTGATTCTCACTCAAGATCTAAGACGGCATTGGCTTGTTGGCCAAAGTCAAGGCCTTTGTCTGTCGAGGATGTGTTTGAATCACGAAGGCTTTGTTCCATGTCAGTGTCTTGTCCAAGTTGTGGTTTGTTGGCCAAAGTCAAGACCACTTCTTGTCCATCGACATTGATTACGAAGCTTTCCATGGTCAATGGGTCGCGCTTGACTGTGATCACTAAGTTTGTTGTGCCAAAGCCAAGACTTAGTTGATTCAGAGGAAAAATGTTAGGTAATACATTGGATGTATTGGCATATATAAGATATGTGTTTCGGACTTGGATGTCCCCCTACCGGACCTAGGAATTGGATTGGATCCAATCGATCTTAGAGATCTACCTAGTTAATTATCATACAATTTGTTGGCCAAAGTCAAGATTGTGTGATATTTAACGGGATCCTAGCCCACTAGGAAACATGGTTTCCCGAGTACTCGACAGAGGGTTAGAGGCTCGCCGAAAAATAGTGGGAGGCAAGAATTGAATTTGCAATATTCGTTCAATTACTCGGCATACACGCTCATACCAACATCATTCGTCAAACAAACTAAATGTTAGTTAGACTAATATTTAAATGTTGTTTTAATAAATAGTTAGACTATATTCAAACAATTAAAGTATAGTTGATTATATAGTTGGACTATAATAATCATTATATTTAATAGTACCTAAATCATTGATTAAATAGTTGGACTATTAAAATCGATATTAAATTGAAAGATTGACATTTAAATCATAATCCTAGGGAAAATGTATTTAAATGTTTAATTTTTCAAATTGGGAATATTTTCAGGATGGTCTTGGAAAATTATAAGTTACTTTATTTGATAAAATAACATATTTAGCCTAAACCCGGAGTTAAGCAAAAAGTAGAGCATAATCTTTGGAAGATTTATGTAATGATAACTTAAGTGCTTAATCTGTTAAACTTGTTTAATAGACTCCTTAATTTTTAATCAGAACTAAGGATTGGATCCTTAAAGTATGATATAGAAATTGAAGGATCTTCATAGGTCTATTATTAGATCTTAGAAGTACTAGATTGCAATAAATAATTATTGGAGAATTAATGACTATTCTCAAGGAGATAAAGTCAAACTTTACAATTAGGCAAGTAGTGCAAGGCGCACCTTACTTCGATATTCTAGAAACCCGAGGCTTGGCCAAAGGCTACTGGAATATCGATAAGGGCAAAGGCAAAAATCATTATAATCTTCTGGGAAGATAAATGACATATCCCAAAATGTCTGCTTAATTGTGGCAAACGGGATCGTGGAAGCGTGACTGCCGTTTGGACAAAGCAGACATGAAGGAATTGAAGACGAGCAAGGCTCTGACTTCAAATATGTTTGTCAACATTATGTTCACTACTAGTAATAAAATTGGATTTTAAAATAGTTAGTTTGATACATAAATATATATATTGATGTTCAGAATCTGTTTGAACAGGATACTGACATCAGTTGAGATTAATCTGCAAATTGGAAACGGGACGAAAGTCGATGTTTTGACCGTAGATACCTAAGTTTAGGAACTACCTTCGGGTGTGTACCTAAAATTAGAAACTGTTATAATGTAACTAGTTTGACTAGATACATTATCTCTATATCAGTGTTTAATCCGTTGCGGATGAACCTTTATATTCTAGAACAGTAAAGTGTTTTATTATATAAAGATGATATTGAGATAAACACATTAGATGTGAATAACATAATTTATATTTAGAATATAAATAATATCTCAAAAATATAATATGATAAACAATAGCTCAAACTGATTTGATCAGAAGAAACTAAAAGTGGCAATGTTGTTTGGGACACATTAAACAAGAATCGTATATCCGCACTTTTGAAGAGCGGGTACTAGGACTGATTTGATCCAATTCAAATAAAGTCTACGAATCTAGTTTATTGGTCAATGTGCCTATAACACTATTTACTTGGTAAAAGTGTAAATGCCACAGATCTGTTAGCCCTAGTTCATAGTGAAGCAAGTGGGCCTATGTCTAGCTAGGCTAGAGGTGGATATGAATATTTCATGACCTCTACGGATGTGACATCGCGTTATGGTTATGTGTTCTTTTGAAGAACACAAATCGGAAACTTTTAGAGTTTCGACATGAAATAGACAAACAGATCGGCTAAAGTATTATACCGTCACGGTAAGACCGTAATGGAAAATACTTAAGCAACAAGTTTCTAATATACTTGAAAGAGTATAGTATTCTTTCAATGAGGACTCCTCCCGGAACACGTCATTTTGACAGTGTGTCCGAACCGAGTAACCGAATTTTATTGGACATAATAAGGTTAATCATGAGTCGCTCTGAGCTACCATTTCCTTCAAAGGATAAGCATTAACTGTACAAGAACTTATTTAGAATAAGGTTCCATAATAATCTGTTTGACAGATTTCATATTAGATATGAACAGGAAAGAAACTGGGTTTCACATTCCTGATAATTTGGGTATGCTAGGCATATCTTTGGATGATACCAAACCAGAACCCAAATTGGATAAGTGCCAATTGTAGGTTATCCTAGGGATACCATAAGTATTGTACTTAAACATCTCACCATAGAACAATTAGATTGTTGCTCACCATGCGGTTTTCCTAAGAGGAATACCGATATGCAGTGGTAGGTGGGAGGATAGTAAAACTCGATGAAAATCGGAGTAATACTATTCAAGGCACCGATTCCTAATGGAACAAATAGTTCATCAAGGATGAAACTATTACCATTAATCTTCAAATACACAAGAACTGTGTAGTCGGAGAGAATCAGAAAAAACCTGGGGTATGGGTTTCTGATCTCACCTCATAAAGATGTCAATCTTTTGAGGCATACCAACTGACTACGTATGAGGAAGTGATACAAGGTATCGACTCACTATTATGGCAAAGTTTCCATGAGTCCGAATGGATTCCATGTATATCAACAAGTTTGGATATTAGTTGATGTATCGCAAGGAATTGTGCCTATTGGTACTTATAAGTCTTCAAGGAAGACATACATGGAAGGAAACATACCAACGTGTAAAGCTAGGGTTTTAGCGGAAAGGTATTGTTATTAACATTGTGTTGATTACGATGAAACCTTTTAACTGTTGCCATGGTAAATCCATTTGGAAAATGCTTGCTAATGCTGCATGTTTCATTTATGAAATATGACAGCTGAACGAGAAAATCGCTTTCCTGAAAAGGAAACCTTTTGGAGGATGTTTACAACATCCTGTCGGTTTTATCGTATCAAAACTAGCAAATAATGTTTGCAGGTTATTCGATCCATGTTTGGATTGAAGCAAGCATTAGGTTCTTGGAATTATCGTTTTGATGTAATCATAATGGAGTATGATTTAATTCAAAACGAAAATGATTCTTGTGTATATAAGAGGGTTAGTGGAAGCGCACTGACAGTGGCTGTCCTATAAAATAATGATAATATGTCATTTCTTGGAAATAAATATTCCTATAAATAAGTATCGGTGAAAGCTTGGCTTTCGAGAAAACTCTCCGAGAAATCGTACATTGAAAAATGTACGCGATCTGATGTCTCATACGCTTTAAGCATATGGATTCACAAACAAGCCAATCGAAGTGATAGTCACTGGATTCTGGAGAAGGAGAACTTGAAGTGACTGGGATCACTATTGCAAGTTTCCTAATCGAAAAGACGACTATAAGTCGCAAACGATAATGTTACCGAATAAACAGTAAATGCGGATTATTGCTGTAGCTGAGGCAGCATAGAAGCCATCTAGGTCCATAAAAATCTAATAGATTAGATATAATTCTGTTAGCAGCTGAGCTAGGCTTGAGCACAGGCTAAAGAATTAACGGTCTCATCACCGTGTTGGATAATATGACCCATAGCGTCACTATTTGCACAGATCATTGTGTGTTGTAGCAAATTAACTATGTAATAAGGAAATTGCACTCTCATCATTTGTGATTAGATCACCATAGATATATAAATGAAGAGAGGTCCCTATGATTAGTTCCTGGATTGAGATGATATGAGACAGTATCAGTCCACAAAGGATTAATCATTAAATATCCCTAGCCGTAGTATTATCGAGACTGGACATCGATAATGCGGAATAGGCTAGTATTGCACTTGTGTGCGTTGTGAGGGCACAACGGCATAGTTCTCATATATATAAGTATTGGATACTTATGCAAGTGCGATAGGAGGTCGTGTTTCACCGATGGTACGGGAAACAGCTTCGCTCTGGATAGACCCCGCGGAATCCCATTGGTAGTATGTCTGCGTGTCTATGGGAGGCCGCATCAGGGTAGGTGTATATGATCTTAACCTGAGACTTGCATCGCTAGTACTTGCGACAATCGGTAACTTTGGTTTTGGTGGTTGGGGGACCTAAACTGGTTCTGTGTTCACCTCTTCTGGGTTTATCAGGAATCGTAGTGCACTGGGTGTGATGTCAAGATGGAAGTGTCACTTCAGACATATGGAGTTGATGATCGCGCAGATACAGAACTAGTTCTCTATAAAAGGTTGCAACCGTCGGGACAATATGACTAGGTCAGGATTGCCCGATTCAAAGAGACTAGTTGCTTGATGTCCGATATATGTTTCGTACGGGGCAGACACATTTCCAGCCCCAGGCCTAACATGTGATCGTCCGATACTGGATCGATATACGCAATACAATACAATACAATTGTATACTACGCATGATATAGATCTTAATATTCTTTAAAGGATATGTCCGGAGAATTGGGTAGACTTGGTGCTTTGCTAGGAGTCGACCTTGTCTCGTAAATCGGTAGAACGTAGTACTTGGTACGTACGTGATTCGGATACTCCGACGACCGTATTTACTGCCAACTATCCGGAGATCTCATGGGTCGCTTCCCGTAATCCACCGATGACGCACAACTCGCACTCTTGAATAATCTGGGATTATATAGAAGAGAGAGAAAATTAATCTAGGATTAATTACAGAGATATTTTATCTAGGATAAAATATCGTCTAGAGAGAGATAACGATTAATTCGGAATTAATCAATTAAATTAATATATTCGATATATTAAAAGAAATTAGATTTTGACGCGGAATTAAAATTAGATTTTAATTCGGGCGAACGAATTAATTTAGAATTAATTCGTTAGCGACGTGAATAGTGAATTCGCTAGGCGTAATCATTTAATTACGACGCGATGTAAAAATCTTTAATTTGGAATTAGCGAACCCGAGCCCGAGTGTGATTGCGAGCGCATTCGTATTTCGAATTCGAGTGCGACATCGCAAGTCACATCAAGCGTAAAATCATTCGTCGCATCAAGCGTCAAATCACTTGTCACTTTGAGTGATGTGATATGACAAGTTGTCACTTTAATAAAGTGATGTTGATGTGAATAGTGATAGATAAGATGTGTAATGATGGCTTTTAGTTGTTTGACTTTAAAAGCAAATGAAATGCAAATTAAAGTAAAATGCATTGAAATTCACATAAGTATATAAAATATACTTGAAATGAATTTCATTAAACATCTAATACACATTTCATCTCTCTCAAAATTCTTTCTTCACTTCACGCCATTTTCAAAGATTGTGGACTGTTTTTGAGCCATAAATGGCGTGAACTAAGGGGAGCAAGAGTTGGGTTTTCATGGTGAAAATCGCAAGTGCTAGCACACTACGAGTCTTGCGAAGGTGGTAGGGAGGTTCGCCCATGAACCGGGATCCGTCGGACGAAGTTTGGAGCTCCGTTTCTTCACTCAAATTTCTATTTTTGGAGGCAGTGAACTGCATCATTTGGGTGTGAATGGCAGTGGCTTTTTGGCTTGATTTGTCTCCAAATCGACTCAACCGATCGATGTGAGTATTCCGCTACCTCCGTTGATGTATTTACACATGTTTTCATTGCTTGTTTGATCTTGGGACCTTAATAAAAACCAACACACCGATCCAGATATATACTTTGATAATCATCTGATTCGTTCGGATCATACATCGTAGCGATGTGATGATCGTATAAATCGCATCAGATGATAATCATGCAAATTCGCTGACAAAAACCTTTTCTCAGCAATTTGAGCGAACCGTACATAGTTCAGGTGGTAGACACTCGAATGACTGGCTATAGTCCAAGTGGGAGATTGTTGGACAATTATGACCAATAACATCACTATTTGTACAGATCATGGTGTTGTTGTACAAATTAACTATGTGACAAATGAGATTGCACTCTTATCATTTGTGATTTGATCACCTAGATGTATAAATGATGAGAGGTTCTTATGATTAGTGCATGGATAGAGAATGATATGAGACATTATCAATCCACAAAGGCAGAATCATTAAATATCCCTAGTCAGAGTATTATCGAAATTGGACATCGATAATACGTAAAAGACTAGTATTACACTTGTGCGCGTCTGTGAGGGCACAATGGCATAGTTCTCATATATTTGGGTATAGGATACTCATGCAAGTGTAATAGGAGGTTGTGTTTCACCGATGGTACGGGAAACAGCTTCGCTCTGGATAGACCTCATCGGAATTCCATTGGTAGTATGATTATGTGTCTATGGAAGTCCGAAATCAGGGTAGGTGTATTTGGTCTTAACCTAAGACTTGCACCGCTAATGCATACGACAATCATTATACTTTGGTTGAGGTCGTCCAGGGCTTTAACAGGTTATGTGTACGCCAATTCTGGGTATATCGAGAATCGTAGTGTGTTGGGTGTGATGTCAAGACGGAAATATCACTCCAGTCATATGGAGATGATGGTCACGTAGGATACGGGACTGGTTCTCTTTAGTGCTGCAGCCATCGGGATAATATGACTTGGTCATAGTTATCTGATATAGAGGCTAGTTACCAGACATCCGATATGTGCTTCGTACGGGGCATACACATTTCCAGCCCCAGGCCTAGCACGTGATCATCTAATGCATGACAGAAATATACAATACTACGGAATACTATGTGTAGGCATTGCATTTTTGCATATTAGCCCGATGATGAGTCTCGTATGGAGACACTACCTCTTTAGTTGTGAAAGCCGCGTGAAACGGACGTTGGAAGGGTAAAGTTGGAAATTAGCATTTTGTCAGATTTAACTCACTTGTTTTGCTTCGGGTTCGCTTGTTGGACCTCTGTTTTAAAATACACCAACCCATTAAATCACATCCAAAAATAATTAAAACATTTAAAACATTTAAAACACATCTCACAAATTAAATAATTAAAACATTTAAAATACATGTCACAAATTAAATTAAAACAAATTAAATTAAATTAAATTAAAAAACATGTCACAAATTAAATTAAATTTAAATCACATTCACAAATTAAATCACCTTCCTAAATTAAATTAAATCATTTTCCTAAAATACATAAATCACTTCCCCAAATTAAAAGATTTCCTTATCACATACTAAATTAAAAGATATCCTCAATTAATACACAAATCCTATTCCTTCCCCAACAAGGTAAATCCCCTCCCTTGGCCTATAAAAAGAACCATTAACCCACACATTCACCCTGGCTGGCTGGCTCACTCTCATGGCAAAAAACTAAAAAAATAAACCCTAAAGGACATCAATCTCTCGGCACAAACCACACCTCTCCTTCAGCCCGCCTTCCACACGCCACGCTCATATCCCCCAGCCTCCACAAATCCACGCCTTCTACGCTCAATTCCCACACTACGTGCCACCAGCCATGCCTTCACTGCCAACAAGCCTCAACGCCACATGCACCACAAACACCTCACAAGAGTAAGCCACGCAAGTCTTGATCCCACTCACTAATCACCCCATTGGCACCTTGCTCGCATAAAACTCGCTCACGCCACACGTCCCCAGTCCTCAAATCACGCCACACTCCAAACGAACCCATCAATTCAACTCCTTGCCAATTCAACTCACAGCCCAGCACGCCCAAAGCCTCACGCCCTCATGCCACCTTGCTCCTTCAATTAAGCGCACAACCCTTACATTGCCGCTTTATGGACCCATCACTCACAAGCCTTTAAACCTCAACACAAAACCATTTCAGAACAGCCCAAACCAGTTCAAAAAAACCACAAAAACAGTAGCCTAAATTACCAAAATAGTGACCTGAAACGCAGCAGCAAAATAGCAGCGAAATGGAGTAAAAACAACAGCCCGAGCAGCAAAACAGCGAGGAAAGACATTAAGTTAGTGAACCAAAAGAGTTGCGGATCATTCGCCCTTCCAACGGACGTGTAACGCCCTTTCTTGAGACGATAAAAGAGGTTAGACCTGAGGGCACCTTCTTACTTATCTTATTTCGTTTTATTTTATTTATTTTAAAATATTATTGCATGAGAGTCGTTTGAGGCGTTATGTGATTGTTGGATGAGAGGGTTGTGTGTCCCTTTTGTGGTATATCGGATGGAACCCCGGACGTAAATTCCGTAGTCGATTCTGAATGGACGGTATTGCGGTCTGCACTCGGGATACAACGCCACGTACCACTTAAGATGCACGTATCTCATCTCATCCAAATTTGTATTTGAGCATGTCATAGTTCTAGGCCGTTTATTCATTATTTTAAGCATGAGTTAATTTAGTCTTGTTGTTTAATTTTCAAAGCATAATTGTGTTATTTAGGCATGTTTTTTCTTCATTCTTTATGCATGATGTTTCGTTTAGTTTATGTTTATGTTTAATTAGTTATTTGTTTACTTTGGTTTAATGGTTCAATATGCTCGTTGTGTTATATTGCGTGGAGTTATCTGGATGAAAGCATGTTAGATCTAAGTACCATTGAGCATGAATGTTGAATAGATTCGGTTAGTTTATTGCAAAAATCATATCATCACAAATGACATAAGTAAGGGACCATTCCGAACCCAATGGTTTGAGGTCTTCCCTTGCGAGGGGTGAGTGCGACCTTAAATCTTTGTCCCGGTTCACACCGGGTGGCGACTCCATGTTATTTCGTACTCCCAACTAGGCCGCGAGCCTAGATCAGCGTCGCCCAGGTTCTGTTGTCCACAGTTTGGCGACTCCACTGAGGATTAGAGAATCAGCTTCGAAATCATGTCTTGTGATGTGTATAATTTGTGCATTAGTTGGCCATTTCTATAGTGGGTTGAGGGGGTTAATCAAAGGATTTGTTGGAGCTAGGTGATGGTTGGGTGTCTTCCTTCACTCTCTACCTTTTCATAAGGAAAAGCTGTGAAGACACCGAGATAATCATTACTTGTAGCTCGTTGTGACAGACTAGTTTGGTGGACTCGTTGTTTATTCTTGACACCAAGTGATAAGAGCCTAAGGGGCTTGGGTACTTAAGAGAGCCACGCTCCACCCTCCCACAGGGGAATCTACAATGAGAAATCCATTCGACAGTTAGTCACACACCGTAAATCGTTGACACGTACCGTAAGGTATAAAAAAGGTACACTCACTTGGTCACTTGAACCCTTGAGTGAGGAGTCCTAGTTGTGGGTAATCCTTCGTCAAACAAGAGCCTTTGTCCACACTCCTGTAAACCCACATGTGAATATAGTTGTATGACCTATAGGGGCCACCCTTTATTCTTTTGATAACCCCATGCATATTGTGTCTCATATATCACATGCATCTCATGCATACATGAATCATGTTAACCCTCGTGTCTTAAAAGCCATCATAGATATCAGTTGGGTTAGAAAAAAAAAGGGCTTGTCAAGAAGAGTTTAGCAAACATGGATATCGGGGAAAAGGAAATCGAGAAACATAAAATCTTAGGGTAATGATAGAAAGACCATGGTGGGCCAAAACAAATTAGAAAAAAAAAGAAAAACGAAAAAGAAAAAAAAAAAAAAAAAAAAAAAAGAAAAAAGAAAAAAAAATTTGTGTTCTTAGTCCTAATAGTTAGGCATAAGTCCAATGATGAAATTGATTGCTTCAGGGTGAAACCTTAGAAACGATAAACCCTTGACGTGCTTTTATCTAATAAATTGAGTGATTGATCTATGTTAGGCTCGTAAACACTTCACTATAGGTTCTTAGCGGTGAAACCCTAAGTAGTTGGCAAGGTAACTAGTTGAAGAAATTGTAAGTCGGTGAATGACCATTTGCTTAGATGTCTATCTTGATTTGCTTATGTTATGATGTGTGGTATAGTTGAAAATGAAAGAAAATTCTCTAAAGAAAAGAATTGAATCACCTTCCCGATTTTTGAAACGAAATCATCGAGTTAGCTTACCTAAGGATTAAGCTGTGAAAGAACATTTGCACACACATACATTGAGTCTGGCTTAGATCATTTATTGAAAGACTTGGATTTGAGTTGCATTGGGTGTTTTGAAAGTTCTCTGGTTTCAATACTGAGCATTCTTTGAGGGCAATGAAATGTATAACTATGGGGACTATTTCGTAGCATCTGATATAGTATGATGATATGGAAGGCCCCACCATGTGGTTCATCTTGACTAAATGCAAACAGCGGAGAACAGAAAGCTAAATCAAGACTGGGAGCGACCAGTCTACCACCTCGTGAATCCGGATATAACAAGAAATTGAGCCATGAGAGCAGAGAGAAGACTGAGCAATCACTTGGAGAACTGGCGGAAGACCTAACCCAGCGGAATAGGAAATTCATTCATGCATGCATGCATACACGTAATATTTTGCATTCCTTTTTTTGTGTTTGTTTTGTTTTTTGTATTCACAGGTTTCAAAGAAGAAAAAGAGAAAGCGTCCAAGACAAGCCAACCAGAATCAGCAACATATAAGTAGTAGTTTTGGGGATGAGTCTCAGGGTTAAGCCCATACCAGTTTCAGTTTTGGGGATGAATCCCAGGGTTGAGGCTCATATCAGTTTCAGTTTTGGGGATGAGTCCCAGGTTGAGGCCCATATCAGTTTCACTTTGGAGATGAGTCCCGTGGTCGAGGCCCACATCAGCAGAGTTTTGGAATGAATCCCAGGGTCGAGGCCCACATCAGTAGAATCCGGGAATGAATCCTAGGATCAAGGCTCATATTGTCAGCAGCATCGAGAATGAATCTTAGGGCTGAGGCCCACGTTGTCAGAATTTGGAATGAACCTAGGGAATGAATCCGAGGGCCGAGGCCACGTCGTCAAAATTTGGAAAGAATCCGAGAATGAAACCTAGGGCCGAGTCCCACGCTGTCAGAGTTTTGGAATGAATCCAGGAATGAATCATAGGGCAAGGACCACATTATTATCAGCATCAGTTTTGCCATGTATGGCACTCTAGGGGCGAGGCCCACATTATCATTAGCATCAATAGTAGGCTTGCCGGGTATGGCATTCTGGGGGCGAGGCCCACATTGGTTCAGTATCAATCTTGCCGGGTATGGCACTCTGGGGGCGAAGCCCACATCAATAGCGGTATCAGTGTTGTCGGGTATGGCACTCTGGGGGCGAGGCCCACATTAGTTCAGAATCAGTCTGGCCGAGTATGGCACTCTGAGGGCGAGGCCCCAGTTTAGTTCAGCATCAGTTTTGCCAAGAATGGTAATCCGAGAATGGAGTAAGGTTTGAGAATGAACAAACCGAGAATGGCAATCTGAGAATGGAGCAGAGTTCGAGAATGAACAAGCCGAGAATGACGATTCAAGAAGGGAGCAAAGTTCGAGAATGAACAAGTCGGGAATGGCACTCCGAGAATGGAAACACAGTTCGGGAATGAACAATCCGGGAATGACACTCCAAGAATGGAAACACAATTCAGGAATGAACAAGCCGGGAATGGCACTCCAAGAATGGAAACACAGTTCGGGAATGAACAAGTCGAGAATGGCACTCCAAGAATGGAAACACAGTTCGGGAATGAACAAGTCAAGAATGGCAATCCGAGAATGGAGCAAGCTTCGGGAATGAACAAGCCGAGAATGGCACTCCGAGAATGGAAAAATAGTTTGGGAATGAACAAGCCAAGAGTCTTGCCAGGTATGGCACTCCGGGTATGGAGAAGTCAGTATCATTTTTGCCGGGTATGACACTCCGGGGTATGAAGACACTTCAGTATTAGTATCAGTTTGGGGCCGAGGCCCAATCAGTATTAGTATCAACTTGGGGCGAGGCCCATATCAGTTTGGGGCGAGTCCCACATCAGTATCGGTTCGGGGGCGAGGCCCACATCAGTATCAGCTTGGGGGTGAGTCCCACATCAGTATCAGTTCTGCCGAGTATGACACTTCGGGTATGGAGATATTACAACTCTTTGGGTATGAGGTTTAGCACGCCAGGTACGGCACTCCGGGTATGGAGATATTACAACAGACGCCTTGGGTATGAGGTTTAGCATGTCGGGTACGACACTCCGGGTATGGAGATATCACAGCGACGCCTTGGGTATGAGGTTTATGATGAGTGGAAAATCTATCACTATTTCACACTAATTTATCCTAATTTTTGTATAGTTTCTTGAGTCTTGTTAATATTTGATGCGTTTTGTGTTATTTTGTAGATAAATAAAGTTTCAGGACATTCTCGAGGTGATATGGAGCAAAACTGTGAAAATTGGCAAAAAGGGCATTTTGGTAATTTCTCGCGTCGCGACGCCAGAACCTTCAGTATCGCGACACCTAACCTGCGCAGAACAGTGCTAACATGCGCCGGTCAGAATTTGAGAAGTTTGACTTGCTAACATGCACCATGCCACGTGTCATCATCACAACCGATCTGCTAACGTGCGTCGTGCCACGTGTCATCATCATACGGTGCCGACACTCACAATTGCCACGTGTGCCACATGTCATCCTATGTCATCACCATGTCATCGGTCAACGAGTCAACCTTGCCACGCGTCGTGCCACATCGTCATCCACATCAGCAGGTCAACCGAGTTAACATGCCACGTCAGCATCAGCCAATCACAGCGTGACACATGTCGCAATCCTACGGTGCCGGCAATTGATCTCAGCCACCTTGCCACGTCAGTGCCACATCATCGCCATGTCAGTATAATAATTGAGCTCTTAGCCACCTCGCCACGTGTCGCCTTATCTTCTTATCTGAATCGCCACGTGTCAAGCCGTCATTGTGCCACGCATCATTGTTCTGGCGTCGCGACGCCAAAGGCCTTGGCGTCGCGACGCTGGAAGCTTACCTGCGCCTATAAATTGAGCTCGAGATTTCAGTTTTTGTTGTACCATTCTCTCTCACTCTTTGATGTAATTAGGGAGTTCTTCTCTCTCTAAGTTTCTTTTAATTTAGTTTTGTAGTTGTTAATTACATTCTGTAATAATAATAATTTACTTTCTTTATTTTACAGTTTTTACTATTCACTATGAGGAGGTAACTTCCCTATGCTATGGTGAAAGGTAATTCTTTTACTATTGCTATTAAGATTAATCTCCCTTAAAAATAATATATTTACTATTTAAAATTGGACTTAAAAAGGGATACCGCTATATTGGTCGGTTGGTAATTCATTTTAATCTGGTTTAAACCTGACTAATAAAGGATACCGCCAGATTGGTCGGTTGGTAAATAAATTCCCTTACCGCCTATATGGCAGGTTTATTTTGGTTCCGCCTTAATGACTGGTTGGACTTAACCTGATTAATAAAGGATACCGCCAGATTGGTCGGTTGGTAAATAAATTCCCTTACCGCCCATATGGCAGGTTTATTTTGGTTCCGCCTTAATGGCTGGTTGGACTTAATTTGACTTAATCAGGATACCGCTATATTGGTCGGTTGGTAATATTATCACAAGTTTATATATTATTTTCTGGGAGATATCTAAATTAGTAGTAGTAGAAATAATTCCTTTTCCCTTAGCATTTTATTTTACTTTTAAGCTTTTACTTTACTGCAATTACTTTTCAGCACTTTTATTTTATGGCTTTTACTTTTAAGTTTCTACTAGCCCTAGCTATGAGTCATAACTAAGTTATTTATCTAGGGTTGTGATGAAATCCAATATCACCGGTCTATAAGGGTTAAAATATAATTTGGGTAATATAAAGATTTATTTATTGAGTCTTAATCTTAATGCCTTTTTATTAACTGGCCACTAATGAAATGGATAAGGTAAACTTAAAATGAACTAGACATAGGGATTTTAGGTTTAAGACCTTAGACTCAATAGCCCATGATCTTCCTTGAGGATAGATAACCCTTTAATAGATTTCCTTACAGGATAGGAATATACCTGTCGGGCGGGGGTAGCCATAATTGGAACTTAATCTTAATGAATCCAGATAATATGGTTGACATAGACATATGGTTCAATTAGGTTAAACTGGATATTTATAGTTGACCATCGGAAGAGGCTTTTACATAATTTAGTGTTCCAGGTTAATAAATCAATATTTTACCCAACTATATGATAACCACTTTTTCTTTAAATAATATTGGAATAAATCACAACCCTAGATAGTTTTTAATATTGAATTTTCTCAAAATCTCATTTCGAACAATTTTATTTACTTGTTTTTAAATTTAGAATCGTCACCATTTCAAATCAATCAAACAACCTGTTAGATACTAGTAATCATTTGACCTCATAAAAATTAAAAGATAAGGTTTTAAGTCCTCGTGGGATCAATACTTTTTATACTACTTGAACGATACGTGCGCTTGCGTTATACGCGTGTGTTTACGCTGGTCAAGTTTTTGATGGTCCTTCATTTCTCCTGGAAATATTCCCTGTTCTCTGGCACCTGTCACATTGAAAAGAAAAAAGATAAGCATCTTTAAAAAGTGTGGGCGAGAACAAACCTGATTGAAGAACTTTTGCTGCAGTTTTGTTCCCGTTGAAGTGTCCGCCATATGGTGATGAATGACAGTGTTGCAGAACACTGTTGACCTCCTCATGTGGAACACACCGTCTCAATAATTGATCAGCATATCGTTTAAACAGGTACGGTTCATCCCAGACATAGTTCTTTACTTCTTTGAAGAACTTTTTCCGTTGCTGAGTTGTCCATTCCAACGGCCATTTTCCTGACACAATGTAGTTGACATAGTCAGCATACCAAAGGACTTCCTGTTGTTTTATGGCAAACAGCTGTTCATCTGGAAAATCTTCTTTGATTGTCAGTTCTTTGTCAGATGTTTCTCCATTCTCGAGCCTCAATAAGTGATCTGCCACCTGGTTTTCTGTTCCTTTCCTGTCTCGAATCTCCACGTCAAATTCTTGCAGAAGAAGTATCCAACGGATCAATCTGGGTTTGGCATCTTTCTTTGTGATTAGATATTTGATTGCTGAATGATCTGTGTAGACCACCACTTTGGGACCCAGCAGATAGGAGCGGAATTTGTCAAAAGCATACTCAATCATCATTCATCAGAATCTTATGCATGCAAAATGATGGACTAATGCCTCAAATGTCTGCTATAGTCCAGCCAATGGCTTTTTTGTGCTCTCGTAACACTCTCATTAGCTTTTCTTCCTGCTCCAATGTTAGTGAAGAAGAAATAATAACAGGTAATTCAGAAGAGTTTCCAAGAAATACATACCTGAGATGGCTCGGAAGTAACTTTAGTTCCAGCTGCGGTGGTTCTTCAATCGAAGGCTTGATTCTATCTTTCTTTGGTAGTTCCAAGCTTTCAACTGGTGGTGTTGCTTTGAATCGGAATGGTTTGTCAAGGTAGTTGATACATTCCAAGATTCAGCATCTAGTTCACTGTCTGTCATGTTGGTGATGCAAGCTTCAAGTGTATCTGTGGGATTTGGCTCAGTATTCTGAACAATACTATCAACAACATCAACTCTGAAGCATTCTTCTTCTTCCTTTTCATCGCTCGGGAATTTCATGGCTTTGAAAACATTAAAGGTCACTTCTTAGTCCTGCACTTTCATGGTCAGTTCTCCTTTTTATACATCAATCACAGTTTTACCTGTAGCCAAAAATGGTCTTCGAAGAATGATAGGTATTTTTTTGTCTTCTTCAATGTCAAGATGATGAAGTCTGCTGGAAGGATGAGTTTGTCAACTTTGACCAGCACATTTTCCACGACTCCTCTCGGAAATGCGAGTGTTCGATCAGCAAGTTGCAAAGATACTGAGGTAGGCATTGCTTCTCCAATTTGCAGTTTCCTGTAAATAGAAAAAGGCATCAAGTTAACACTAGCACCTAAATCACATAAAGCCTTACCGATGTAATGTTCTCCAATGGTGCATGGAACTGTGAAACTGCCAGGATCTTTCAACTTCGGGGGAAGTTTCCTCTGAATGATGGCGCTCCATTCTTCCGTCAAAGGTACTGTCTCGTAATCTCCCAATCTCTGTTTTCATAAAAGAATGTCTTTCATGAATTTTACATAGTTGGGCATTTGTTCCAAGGCTTCTGCAAATGGTATGTTAATGTGCAGCTTTTTGAAAATCTCCAAGAAACGAGCAAACTGTTTGTCCAGTTTGTTTTTCTTAAGACGGTGAGGAAAAGGTGGAGGTGGAATGATTTGTTCTGGTTCTTTTTCCTTTGCTTCTTTTTCTTCCATCTGTTTCTCGGCTTCTTTTGGAATTTCTTCTTTGGACATCTTGATTCCAACTTCTTTGTTGATTTCAGTACCACTTTTCAAAGTAATGGCTTGACATTGCTCCTTCCCTCGGTTCCTTGGATTAGGTTTTGTGTTGCTGGGAAGATTACCTAGCGGTCTGTAGCTCTGAACATTGGCCAGTTGTCTGATTTGATTCTCCAGTGCTTTGATGGAAGCTGATTGGCTTTGAATCATAGCTTCCTATCTTTTTAATTGAGCTAGCATTTCTGCCATTACTGGTTCATTTGTCTGCTACTCGTTTTTGTTCTTTTGCTAGAATCCAGGTGGTGATAGTTCTTTTGCCCTGAATTGTTGCTCCAAGAAAAATTAGGATGATTCCACCACCCTGGGTTGTAGGCGTTGGAATATGGATTGTTCCTCTGTCTGTTGCAATTGTTGACATAATTCACCGTCTCTTCAAGTTGGTGTGGTTCTGGTGTTCCTCCATATGGTGAATTTGTGGATCCAGTGGTAAGAGTCTCCATGAATTTGCATATCTGATCCAGTTTGGTGTTGACTGCTGTATTGGTTCCAACTTCATAAATTCCTGCAATTCTTTGAATTATGCTCCTTTCTGTTGGCCATAAGGAATTGTTGTTAGCCATTTGGCGTCGCGACGCCAGAACAGTGATGCGTGGCGCTGACGTGGCAAAGCGGCTGAGATTAATTATTATGCTGACATGGTGATGACGTGGCGCTGATGTGGCAAAGCGGCTGAGATTAATTGTCTGCACCGTAGGATTGCGACACGTGTCACGCTGTGATTGGCTGATACTGACGTGGAATGTTGACTTGGTTGACCTGCTGACGTGGATGATGATGTGGCACGACGTGTGGCAAAGTTGACTCATTGACTGATGACGTGGCGATGACATAGGATGACACGTGGCACATATGGCAATTGTGAGTGTCGGCACCGTAGGATGATGACACGTGGCACGACGCACGTTAGCAGATCGGTTGTGATGGTGACACATGGCACGGCGCATGTTAATAAAGTCAAACTTCTCAAATTTTGACCCGTTGACTCGGTGCACGTTAGCACTGTTCGGCGCAAGTTTGGCGTCGCGACGCTGAAGGTCCTGGCGTCGCGACGGGAGAAATTCCAAAATGCCCTTTTTGCCAATTTTCACAGTTTTACTCCAAATCACCTCCAGAATGTCTTGAAACTTTATTTATCTACAAAATAACACAAAACACATCAAAATATTCACAAGACTCAAGAAACTATACAAAATATTGGATAAATGAATGAGAAATAGTGATAGATTTACCACTCATCTAATTAGCACGCCATGTACGGCTCTCCAGGTATGGAGATATTACAGCGATGCCTTGGGTATGAGGTTTAACAAGCCAGGTACGACACTCTGGGTATGGAGATATAGCATCAGTTCTGTCAGGTATGGCACTCCGGGAATGGAGATACAACATCAGTTCTGCCGGGTATGGCACTCCGGGTATGGAGATACAGCATCGGTTCTGCCGGTATGACACTATGGGTATGGAGAAATCAGTATCAGTTTTACCAGGTATGGCACTCCGGATATGGTGACATCAGCATCAGTTTCAGGGATGAGTCCCAGGGCCGAGGCCTACATCATCATCAGTATTAGTTTCGGGGATGAGACCCAGGGTTAAGGACCAATTTACCATCAATAGTTTGGAATGCGTCGTAGTGTCGAGAGCCCACTACATCATCGGTTGTAGTTCTGGGTCGAGGTGCCCAGGGTCGAGGTGCCCACTACATCATCAGTACGATGGCGAGGTCCCTATTGTCAGCGATGTTGGGTCGAGGTGCCCCCGTTGTCGGTTGTAGTTCCGGGTCGAGATGCGTGCCCAGGGTCGAGGTGCCCACTACATCATCATATTCACGGTGAGGTCCCTATTGTCAGTGGTATTGGGTCGAGATGCGTGCCCAGGGTCGAGGTGCCCCCTTTGTCGACTGTAGTTCCGGGTTGAGATGCGTTCCCAGGGTCGAGGTGCCCACTACATCATCATATTCAGGGCGAGGTCCCTATTTTCAGCGGTATTGGGTCGAGATGCGTTCCCAGGGTCGAGGTGCCCCATTGTCGGTTGTAGTTCCGGGTCGAGATGCGTGCCCAGGGTCGAGGTGCCCACTACATCATCATATTCAGGGCGAGTTCCCTATTGTCAGCGGTATTGGGTCGAGATGCGTGCCCAGGGTCGAGGTGCCCCCGTTTTCGGTTGTAGTTCCGGATCGAGATGCGTGCCCAGGGTCGAGGTGCCCACTACATCATCATATTCAGAACGAGGTCCCTATTGTCAGCGGTATTGGGTCGAGATGAGTGCCTAGGGTCGAGGTGCCCCCGTTGTCGGTTGTAGTTCCGGGTGGAGATGCGTGCCCAGGGTCGAGGTGCCCCCGTTGTCAGCTGTAGTTCCGGGTCGAGATGCGGGCCCAGGGTCGAGGGCCCACTGCATCATCATCACAATTCACAGTCGGTGGCTTGAGAACAAAGCCCAGAGGTCGAGGCACCTCGCCATCATATCAATTCAGTTCAAACAGCAGGCAAGTCACAGGTGGCAGCTGGCAAGCCAAGAATTCATTCATCATAACTTTTAGGATGTGTCCCAGGGTCGACGGCCCACACATCAGTTACAGTTCCTTGATGCATCCCAAGGTCGAGGGCCCACTACATTATCAGTACAGTTCACATTCGGTGGTTCGGGAACAAAGCCCAGGGGTCGAGGCACCTCGCCACCATATCAACTAAGTTCAAAGCAGCAGGCAGACCAGGTGACAGCTGGCGAGCCAGGTAAGTAAAAATACATTGCACGTACTTTGATAGGATTGTCATTGTCACACACTGCACGAGTCTCATCAAAGTGGGGGCGACTGTAGGCATTGCATTTTTTCATATTAGCCCGATGATGAGTCTCGTATGGAGACACTATCTCTTTAGTTGTGAAAGCCGCGGGAAATGGACGTTGGAAGGGTAAAGTTGGAAATTAGCATTTTGTCAGATTTAACTCGCTTGTTTCGCTTCGGGTTCGCTTGTTGGACCTCTGTTTTAAAACACACCAAACCCATTAAATCACATCAAAAAATAATTAAAATATTTAAAACACATCTCACAAATTAAATAATTAAAACATTTAAAATACATGTCACAAATTAAATTACAACAAATTAAATTAAATTAAAATACATGTCACAAATTAAATTAAATTTAAATCACATTCACAAATTAAATAACCTTCCTAAATTAAATTAAATCTTTTTCCTAAAATACATAAATCACTTCCCCAAATAAAAGATTTCCTTATCACATACTAAATTAAAAGATATCCTCAATTAATACACAAATCCTATTCCATCCCCAGCAAGGTAAATCCCCTCCATTGGCCTATAAAAGGAACCCTAACCCACAAATTCACCCTGACTGGCTGGCTCACTCTCATGGCAAAAAACTAAAAAAAATAAACCCTAAAGGACATCACTCTCTCGGCAAAAACCACACCTCTCCTTCAGCCCGCCTTCCAGACGCCACGCTCATAGCCCCCAGCCTCCACAAATCCACGCCTTTCACGTTCAATTCCCCTCACTACTTGCCACCAGCCACGCCTTCACTGCCAACAAGCCTCAACGCCATATGTACCACAAACTCCTCACAAGAGTAAGCCACGCAAGTCTTGATCCCACTCACTAATCAATTCATTGGCACCTTGCTCGCATAAAACTCTGTCATGCCACATGTCCTCAGTCCTCAACTCACGCCACACTCCAAACGAACACAATCAATTCAACTCCTTGCCAATTCAACTCACAGCCCAGCACGCACAAAGCCTCACGCCCTCATGCCACCTTGCTCCTTCAATTAAGCGCACAACCCTTACATTGCCGCTTTATGGACCCATCACTCACAAGCCTTTAAACCTCAACACAAAACCAGTCCAGAACAGCCCAAACCAGTCCAAAAAAACCACAAAAACAGTAGCCTAAATTACCAAAACAGTGACATGAAACGCAACAGTAAAACAGTAGCGAAACGGAGTAAAAACAGCAGCCCGAGCAGCAAAACAGTGAGGAAAGACGTTGAGATAGTGAACCAAAAGAGTTGCGGATCATTCGCCCTTCCAACGGACGTGTAACGCCCTTTCTTGAGACGAAAAAAGAGGTTAGACCTGAGGGCACCTTCTTACTTATCTTATTTCGTTATTGGCCGTTTATAAATTATTTTAAGCATGAGTTAATTTAGTCTTGTTGTTTAATTTTCAAAGCATGATTGTGTTATTTAGGCATGTTGTTTCTTCATTCTTTATGCATGATGTTTCGTTTAGTTTATGTTTATGTTTAATTAGTTATTTGTTTACTTTGGTTTAATGGTTCAATATGCTCGTTGTGTTATATTGCGTGGAGTTATTTGGATGAAAGCATGTTAGATCTAAGTACCCTTGAGCATGAATGTTGAATAGATTCGGTTAGTTTATTGCACAAATCATATCATCACAAATGAAATAAGTAAGGGACCATTCCGAACCCAACGGTTTGAGGTCTTCCCTTACGAGGGGTGAGTGCGGCCTTAAATCTTTGTCCCGGTTCACACCGGGTGGTGACTCCATGTTATTTCGTACTCCCAACTAGGCCACGAGCCTAGAACAGCGTCGCCCAGGTTCTGTTGTCTACACTATGCTTGATATAGATCCTTTATTCCTGTAAGGATATTCCGGAGAATTGGGCAGGCATGGCGCCTTGCTAGAGGCCAACCTTGTCTTGTAAATTGGTATAAACGTAGTACTTGGTACTTACGTGGTCGGATAGTCCGACGACCAAATTTACTGCCAACATATCTGCGGATCTCATGGGTCGCTTCCCAAAGATTCACCGATGACGTATGAATCGCACTCTAAATTAATCTGGGATTAATTAGAAGAGAGAGAAAATTAATATGGGATTAATTGCGGAGATATTTTATCTGGAATAAAATATCAATTAAAGAGAGATAACGGTTAATTTGGAATTAATTGAGAAATTCATATATTCGATATATTAAACGAAATTGGATTTCGACGCGGAATTAAAATTATATTTTAATTCGGGCGAACGAATTAATTTAGAATTAATTCGTTAGCGGGTGAATAGTGATTTTGCTAGGCGTAATCATTTAATTACGATGCAATGGAAAATTTGTTAATTTAGAATTAGTGAACCCGAGCCCGGGATTATTTGCGAGCGCAATCATATTTCGAATTCGAGTGCGCAAAATCAAATCAAGCTTCAAATCATTAGTCGCATCAAGCGTCAAATCACTTGTCACTTTGAGTGATGTGACTTGACAACTTGATGGATAGATGTGACTTGATGGAGGTGGTTGGAGCCATTTATGGCTTGACTTTTGAAAGGAAAAAGTGGTATATGTTTATTTTGTTTTTTGAAAACAAAAGCTAATACACTTTTTCTCTTCTCTCTTTTCCCTCTCTTTTCTTCACGCCATTTCTTCTTTCTGGTTTGCTGGGCAATGACCGAAATTAAAGGGAAACAAAAGTGTGATTTTGTGGCAAAATCTCAAGTGCTAGCACACTTACGAGACATGCGAAGGTGATAGGGAAGCCCACCCATGAGCCAGGAACCATTCGACGAAGCTTGGAACTTGACAAAGGAACCAAACGAAGGCCAAACTAGTGACTGCGCACAGCTCACTGCCGAACCAGTGAGACAGACTTTTTGAAGTTTTTTTACTATGCGTCGCTCAACCGATCGATGTGAGTATTCTGCAACTTCTTCGATTTGTATTAGCACCTTTTTTCATGCTTATTATCGATCTTGGGACCTTAATAGAAACCAACAATTGCACCACCGTTAAAGGCAATGTCTTTCAAGCTATCACACTAGAGTGTTTTGCACTCAACCATCAAATCCCATCAACTTCCATTAATCAAAGCGAATAAAGTTGACTAGTGATTTGACGCTTGATGTGACATGTGGGCCCCACTCGATTCGAAATGCGAGTGGGCTCGTAAACACTCCCGGGCTCGGGTTCGCTAATTCCGAATTAACAAATTTCCGTTGCAACGTAATAAATCAAATTTAATTAAATAATTATGCCTAGCAAAATTACTATTCATGTCGCTAACGAATTAATTCTAAATTAACTCGTTCGCCCGAATTAAAATATAATTTCAATTCCGCGTCTAAATCCAATTTCATTTGATATATCGAAGATATTGTTTATCGATTAATTCCAAATTAATCGTTCTCTCTCTTTAAATAATATTTTATCCCAGATAAAATATCTCTGTAATTAATCCCAGATTAATTTTTCTCTCTCTTATAATTAATCCCAGATTAATAAAGTGCGAGTCATACGTCATCGGTGAATCTTCAGGAAGCGACCCATGAGATCCCTGAATATGTTGGCAGTAAATTCGATCGTCAGACTATCCGAAAACGTATGTACCTAGTACAACGTTTTTACCGATTTACAAGACATGGTTGGCTTCTAGCAAAGCATTGTGCCTACCCAATTCTCCAGAAATATTCTTAAAGGAATAAGTGATCTATATCAGGCGTAGTATACGTAGTATTGCGTATTACGATCCAGTATCGGATGTCACGTGCAAGGCTTGTGGCTGGAATTGTGTCTGCCCCGTACGAAGCACATATCGGATCTCTGGTAACTAGTCTCTATAATCGAATAAACATGACCTAGTCATAATATCCCGACAGCTGCAGGATATAAGAGCACAAGTTTTGTATCCTACGTGACCATCATCTCCACTATGACTGGACTGATACTTCCGTCTTGACATCACACCTAATACACTACGATTCTCACTTTACCCAGAAGAGGCGTACACAGAACCTGTTAAAGCCCTGGACGACCAAAACCAAAGTACATTAATTGTCGCAAGTATTAGCGGTGCAAGTCTCAGGTTATGACCAAATACATCTACCCTGATTCGGACTTCCATAGACACATAGTCATACTACCAATGGAATTCTGAGGGGTCTATCCAGAGCGAAGCTGTTTCCGTACCATCGGTAAACACAAACCTCCTATTACACTTGCATGAGTATCTTATACCCAAATATATGAGAACTATGTCGTTATGCTCCCACAACGCGCACAAGTGTAATGCTAGTCTTTTTTTTTTGTATTATCGATGTCCAATCTTGATAATACTCCAACTAGGGATATTTAATGATTAAACCATCATGGATTGATATTGTCTCATATCATCTCAATTCGGAACTAATCATAAGGACCTTCTATCATTTATACATCTTGGTAATCTAATTACAAATGATAGAAGAGCAATTTCCTTTGTCACATAGTTAATTTATACAACAACGCCATGATCTGTATAAATAATGTTGCTATGGGTCATAATTGTCCAACAACGGGAACTTGATAACTGGTGCAAAGTTGAGGGCACGCCCCAAGCTTGTGAAACCATGGCCTCCCCAAGAGCAAAGCAAAAATGGCTGGAATGTCAAGCCCCGTGAACTCAACCTCATCCTCAATCGGATCCACTTTGACTACCACAGTAAAGGTGCCCGCTACTCGCCGCTTACTATCATCTTATGCCTTGATAGTCATGTTAGAGGGACTCAAATCTGTCGCCTTCAGACCCAACCTCGATAAAATCTTCAAAGGGCGCATATTAATAGATGAGCCATCATCCACCATCACACAAGATGTCCTATTTCCCTTCACTTCCGCTCTTATGAATAGTGGCCTATTGTGATCCCTTCCCTCCAATGGGAGTTCTTCCTCAGAGAACATTATCACCTGCAAAGCTTCCTTTTGTATCGACCCTACGAACATTACGGGGTTGGCATCCTCTGGTACCACTATCTTACTCAAAGCCTCCACCATGGTACGCTTACGCTCTTGAGAGGCACACAATAACTCCCAAATGCTCACTTGTGCTCGCGTCTTCTTCAACTGATGTAGCACTACATCTCCCTCAGTATTATCCACGTTCTCTATCACTTCTTTACCTTCAGTCAACACTTCATTGCCTTTCTCCGCTAAATCACCATAAAAATGCCCATTGCATGTCATCCCATTCACCTATTATTTATCACTGCTTGAGAATTTCTCCCAGAAATTCTTCTCTTGCTCCGTCTCATCTTCACTACTACTATCCCAAATCCTCAGGCAAAAGGCTTAATGGTCAAGGTTTGGAGGACAAGGGTTTCGAGTAGGCCGGAGTTAATCATGTATGTGGGTGGTGGAAAGGAATGGTAGCTGGGTAGATGGTTTCTCTGTATATTGGTTTGTTCTTTTTCTGGGTTGGGTATTTTGTGGGAGTCAATGAGGTCTTGGATTTCATGTCTTAGGCAGGCACAATTGTCAGTGTCATGGCCTTTTTGCTAGTGGTAATGGCAATATATGTTCATATTGAGGTGTGGTGGTGGAGGGTTGGGAATTGGTCTAGCTTCTAAGGGTTTTAGGAGTCACTGTTGTAGGCATTGCATTTTTGCATATCAGTCCAATGATGAGCCTCGAATGGAGGCATTATTTTTTAGTTGCGTAAGTTGCGGGAAGCGGTCGTCGGAAGGGAAGGGTCAAGAATTGACATTTTTATTGGATTTGGTTTGCTTGTTCAAGCTTCGGGTTCGCTCATTCGGTCTCAATTTTAAAATTATCCTCGGCCCGGTTCACAAACCACACCTCATTTCCTTCCCTCACCCACGTGAAAGCCACCTATTTTTCCATCTTCCACCCAATAATTTCACAAAACAAACCAAGATTCCCATGAACCACGCCCATAATGCCACCTTTTCCCAAATAATAAACTAATCAATACCCACTAGCCTCACCAAAATACAAGAACCCATATCATATACCAACCCTCCCACGTGAATAACAAGAACAAGCACAAAGCAACAAAAACTCATGCAACCACCCTCAATAACCTCACATCCATTGCCAACAATTATTCCCCTGCACCCTCCATGCAGCACCCATGCAAACCCATACCACTCATAACCACCCATACGTGACCCATAAGCACCCATGCTGTCTCTCCTTCTCTCACTTCAAAGACAACTACCATATAAACCATTCATCACCTTCACACCAGGGGAGGGGGATCTTGACACGGCAATCCAGAAAAAAAAGCCCTAGCATCCCCCTGCCATTCACGCCCCTCACCTCTCATCAACTCCTTCACCCCCTAGTCAGCCATGCACACCAAATGAACTCTACACTCTCGGCATAACGTGAGCAACCCCTCACTTCTCACTCCACAACCTCACGTTGCAGCTCTAGCTTTTGAGTTCAAAACCATTCACCCTCAAACACGCACAGCCCCTGCCAAACCAAATCCACCAAGCCAAACTGACCGACCAAAAATTCCCTCACCAACACGCATTGCCTAGCCGTGACTCCCATCATTAAACCTCATTGCTAGCCCTTAACGCCATTGGCCTCATTCTCAGCATGGACAGACCTACACACCCCAACTGATTCATGTGAATAACCACCAACTCTACTCCACGCCAGCAACGCTCACAAGAACCCTAAGCCTCTCTCGGCAACCCTCTCCAAATCGGCATCAACCCCTCACAACTCTCACCCATGTCATCAACTCTCGCCCCTCTCTCAATCTTCACGGCCAGGATAATAAACCCCTAACCCCCTCAAATACTTCACGTAAGCAGCCCCTGATCCCCCACTGCACGCACCACAATCAGCCCAACACTTCATCAAACACCCACACTCATGCAGCGCACCACTAGCCCTCACGATTGGACCAGACAAGCCTAGCAGCCCTTCACGCACACTAAGCAAGAAAAATTGATCACTTAACAGCCACATTCATCAGCCACAGAGCCCTCCACCATGCGCTGACAAAGCCACGTCCAAGCTCCCCTCAAAAGCCAACAGCCCTCACGTAACCCTAGCAAACCAAACAGCCGAGACACTTCACGTACGCCCCACACTGAAACCATGCAACCCTCATAACTCCATATACTGACCGAATAATAACAAAAAAAACCAGTCCTTCAACTCACCAACAAACCAACACCTACTCACAAGAACAACATGCCCCCTACATAGCCCATGCAGCTCACGCATAAAACCCTTCCAGTAGCCATACACAATCCACACACAATATAGCCCTATGAGCCATGCATCTCACCCACTTAATGCACCACGACAACTTCCCCTCACCCCGCTGAACACAGCCACGTTAACTGCCTTTAACTACCCTTCATGAACGCCATAAACCTAACTCAATCGGCATGTCCACTAAGCCTTCAAAACTCCCCTTTCACACCCAAATAATAGCCCCTCTGACCGCCAAGATACCCTGAAACAGTGACCAAATAACCACCCAAAAATCAACCCAGAAACTGCCCTGAAACCGAGCCCATGAACCGCCTTAAACCACCGCATGTATGCACGAGAAACTAGCCCACAATTAACCCTAGACATGCACACGTAAATGGCCTCTCAAACTACCCTGAACCGTGAGAAAAATCGTCCTGAAACAGCGAGTGAAACGGAGAAAATGGTGAGTTAAAACAGTGTGAAAACAGAGAAAATAGTGAGTCAAAATCGCATGTGAAAATAGACAAAAACAACAGAAATAGCGGACCGGTAAAAACAGTGAAAACAGCAGAAACAATGAACCTGTGAAAACACCGGAAATAGCGAACCAGTGAAAACAGCAAAATGATATCCCTTTCGTTCGCTTGTTCAAGCTTCGGGTTCGCTTATTCGGTCTCAATTTTAAAATTATCCTCGGCCCGGTTCACAAACCACACCTCATTTCCTTCCCTCACTGATGAGTGGTATTTATATCACTATTTCCCACTCATTTAATCTAATATTTTGTATAGTTTCTTGAGTTTTGTGAATATTTTAATGTGTTTTGTGTTATTTTTAGATAAATAAAGTTTTAGGACATTCTGGAGCTGTTTTGGGGCAAAATGAACAAAACTGGACAAAAAGGGCAAAATCGTCATTTCAGCGTCGCGACGCTGAAGCCTTGCGCGTCGCGACGCCCAGCGTGGCCCGAATCTGCTAAAATGCGCCGGGTCCACAAATCAGAGTCTGAGACAAGTTTGACTTTGCTAACGTGCGCCGTGCCACGTGTCACCATCACAACGAATCTGCTAAAATGCGCCGTGCCACGTGTCGAAATCTTTATTCGTCTGACGGCCACCGCCCCACGTGTCATCCTACGTGTCGCCACAATCATCTTCCACATCAGCAGCCACATCAGCAAGTCAACCAAGTCAACATGCCACGTCAACATCAGCCAATTACAGAGCGACACGTGTCGAAATCTTATTCGTCTGACGGCCGCCGCCCCACGTGTCGCCACGCGACGTCGCCATCCACATCATCACAGTGACGCAACCAATGACGTCATGAACAGTGACACGTCACCAATGACGTCAGCATAATAATTGAGTTTTAGCCGCCATGACACGTGTCGCTCTAACAGTCGGCCGCCTTGCTACGTGTCGCCTTCTCAGTGTGCCACGTCGACAAATCCAGCGTCGCGACGCGGAACTGCTTGGCGTCGCGACGCGCGAACAGTGCCCGAACAGTGAAAAATTTTGCTATAAATAGAGTGCGAATTTTCAGTTTTTAGTACACTTTTCTCTCCCTCACTCCTTCTATGTAATTAGGGAGTTTCTCTCTCTAGAATATTTTAGTTTTTAATTTTTTTTACTTTTGTAATAATTTAATTACTTTTTGTAATAATAGTAATTTACTTTCTTTACTTTTTACAGTTTTTACTATTCACTATGAGGAGGTAACTTCCCTATGCTAAGGTGAAAGGTAATTATTTTACTATTGCTATTTAGATTAATCTCCCTTAAAATGATATATTTACTATTTAAAATACTGATTAATAAAGGGATACCGCTATATTGGTCGGTTGGCAAATTTATTTAATCTGGTTTAAACTTGACTAATCAAGGGATACCGCTATATTGGTCGGTTGGTAAATTTATTTTCCGTTGGTTTGAACCTGATTAATCAAGAATACCGCCAGACTGGTCGGTTGATAAATTTATTTTGGTACCGCCTTTATGGCTGGATTATGGACAAATATTACCACCTATATGGATGGTTGGACTTAATTTGATTTAATCAGGATACCGCCAGATTGGTCGGTTGGTAAAATATATTACAAGTTTATATATTATTTTACTGGAGATATCTAAATAAGTAGTAGTAAAAGTAATTTCTTTTACCTTAGCATTTTATTTTATTTTACTTTTAAGCTTTTACTTTACTGCAATTACTTTTCAGCACTGTTACTTTATGGTTTTTACTTTTAAGTTTTTACTAGCCCTAGCTATGTGTCATAACTAAGTTAGTATCTAGGGTTGTGATGAAATCCAATATCACGGGCTTATAAGGGTTATTATAATTTGGGTAATATAAAGATTTATTTATTGAGTCTTAATCTTATGCTCTTTAATTAACTGGCCTTAATTAAATTGATTAGGTAAACTTAAAATGAACTAGACATAGGGATTTTAAGTTAAGACCTTAGACTCAACAGCCCACGATCTTCCTTAAGGATAGATACCCTTTCAATAGATTTCCTTACAGGATAGGAATATACCTGTCGGGCGAGGGTAGCCATAATTGGAACTTAATCTTAATGAATCTAGGTAATTTGGTTGACATAGGCATATGGTTCAATTGGATTATACTAGGTATTTGTAATTGACCATCGGAAGAGGCTTTTACATAAATTGGTGTTCCAGGTTATAAATCAATATTTACCATTATAATATAACCACTTTATATTTAAATAATATTGGAATAAATCACAACCTAGATAGTTTTAATATTGAATTTTCTTAAAATCTACCTTCAAACAATTTTATTTTATTGTCTTTAAATTTAGAATCGTCGCTATTTCAAATCATTTAAACAACATGTTAGATACTAGTAATCATTTAACCTCATAAAATTAATAACTTAGGTATTAAGTCCTCGTGGGATCGATACTTTTTATACTACTTGAACGATACGTACGCTTGCGTTATACGTGTGTGTTTACGCCGGTCACTCACCCACGCGAAAGCCACCCATTTTTCCATCTTCCACCAAATAATTTCACAAAACAAACCAAGATTCCCATGACCCACACCCATAATGCCATATTTTCCCAAATAATAAACTAATCAACACCCACTAGCCTCACCAAAATACAAGAAACCCATATCATATACCAACCCTCCCACGTGAATAACAAGGAACAAGCACAAAGCAACAAAAACTCATGCAACCACCCTCAATAACCTCACATCCAATTGCCAACCATTATTACCATGCACCCTCCATGCAGCACCCATGCAAACCCATACCACTCATAACCACCCATACGTGACCCATAAGCACCCATGCTGTCTCTCCCTCTCTCACTTCAAAGCCAACTACCATATAAACCCTTCATCACCTTCTCGCCATGGGAGGGGGGATCTTGACACGGCAATCCAGAAAAAAAGCCCTAGCATCCCCCTGCCATTCACGCCCCTCACCTCTCATCAACTCCTTCACACCCCTAGTCAGCCATGCACTCCAAATGAACTCTACACTCTCGGCATAACGTGAGCAACCCCTCACTTCTCACTCCATGCAACCTCACGTAGCAGCCCTAGCTTCTGAGTTCAAAACCATTGACCCTCAAACACGCACAGCCCTTGCCAAACCAAATCCACCAAGCCAAACTGACCGACTAAAAATTCCCTCACCAACACGCATTGCCTAGCCGTGACTCCCATCATTTAACCTCACTGCCAGCCCTTAACGCCATTTCCCTCATTCTCGGCATGGACAGACCTGCACACCCCAACTGATTCATGTGAATAACCACCAACTCTACTCCACGCCAGCAACGCTCACGAGAACCCTAAGCCTCTCTCGGCAACCCTCTCCAAATCGGCATCAACCCCTCACAACTCTCACCCATGTCATCAACTCTCGCCCCTCTCTCAATCTTCACGGCCAGGATAATAAACCCCTAACCCCCTCAAATACTTCACGTAAGCAGCCCCTGATCCCCCACTGCACGCACCACAATCAGCCGAACCCTTAATAAAACACCCACACTCATGCAGCGCACCACTAGCCCTCACGATTGGACCAGACAAGCCCAGCAGCCCTTCACTCACACTAAGCAAGCAAAATTGATCACTTAAAAGCCACATTCATCAGCCACAGAGCCCTCCACCATGCGCTGACAAAGCCACGTCCAAGCTCCCCTCAAAACCTAACAGCCCTCACGTAACCCTAGCAAACCAAACAGCCGAGACACTTCACGTACGCCCCACACTGAAACCATGCAACCCTCACAACTCCATATACTGACCGAATAATAACAAAAAACCAGTCCTTCAACTCACCAACAAACCGACACCTACTCACAAGAACAACATGCCCCCTACATAGCCCCTGCAGCTCACGCATAAAACCCTTCCAGTAGCCACACACAATCCACGCACAATATAGCCCTCTGAGCCATGCATCTCAGCCACTTAATGCACCACGACAACTACCCCTCACCCCGCTGAACACAGCCATGTTAACTGCCTTTAACTACCCTTCATGCACGCCATAAACCTAACTCAATCGGCATGTCCACTAGCCTTCAAAGCTCCCCTTTCACACCCAAATAACAGCACCTATGACCGCCAAGATACCCTGAAACAGTGACCAAATAACCACCCAAAAATCAACCCAGAAACTGCCATGAAACCGAGCCCATGAACTACCTTAAACCACCGCATGTATGCACGAGAAACTAGCCCCCAATTAACCCTAGACATGCACACGTAAATGGCCTCTCAAACTGCCCTGGAACCGTGAGAAAAATCGTCCTGAAATCGTGAGTGAAACGGAGAAAATGGCGAGTTAAAACAGTAAGAAAATAGAGAAAACAGTGAGTGAAAATCGCATGTGAAAATAGACAAAAGTAGCGGAAATAGCGGACCGGTAAAAATAGTGAAAATAGTAGAAACAATGAACCTGTGAAAACAGCGAAAATAGCGGACCAGTGAAAACAGCAAAACGATATCCCTTCCGGCATCGTGGAACGCACTCCCGGAAAGCGACATAAAATGTAAGACTTGAGGGCACCCTTTTATTTATTATCCTTTATTTTTAGTATTTTATTGTTTTATTTCGCATGATTATTGTAAATTGGTGCATAATGTGATTTCTGGGTGAACGGAATATGTGTTCTCTCTTGTGGTATATCGGATGGAAACCCGGACGTAAATTCCGTAGCCAAATCCGAAATGACGATATTGCGGTTTGCACTCGGGATACAATGCCACGTATCACTTGAGAGACACACGTATTTCGTTTCATCCAAACCTTGTATTTGAGCATGATTAGGTTGCTAGTATGTTGTTTATTCCTTAAGCATGATTAGGTTGTTAGTATGTTATTTCCCTATGTATGTTATAGTTATTTACTTCGCAATAGGAGTTTTATCTATGTTTGTTTAGGTTGTTATTTAGTTTTCATGTTTGATAATGTAACATGTTCGTTGTGTGATATTGTATGTTTACCAATATGAACGGGAATTAGATCTAGGTTAATCTCAGACATGTATGTTGTGTAGACTTGGTTAAATTATTGCACAAATCCGTTCATTACAAGTGCCATAAGTAAGGGACCATTCCGAACCCAACGGTTTGAGGTCTTCTCTTGCGAGGGGTGAGTACGGCCTTAAATAATTTTTCCAATTGATCCATGCGAGAACCCTCATTGTCGGACCCACTCATGTTTGCTAACGGCCTTTTGACGAGTCTTCCTTCCTTTCTAACCCAACGGAAATCTATGGCGGCTTTTAAAACTACGAATTAGCATGATACATGTATGCGTGCGATGCAAGAAGTAAAAAATGCAAGGGGTAATCAAACAAAATATATCCTTCCGACCTTATTTCTCCCACACTCGCGGTAAACCTACTTTTGGTTCTAGATACAACTTATTCTATGCACCGATGCAAGGTACACAAAATCGCTCTCTCCTATGCTACGGGGTGAACCTCGGCTACCTTGGTCCCTTTCCATCGATAAAAGACAAAGACCGCCCATCAACAACATGGACTAAGCCGATTATGGGATCATACCATTGTTTAGAAATGATGAATTGGGCTTTCGGCAACCGTGGTCATGGGGATGAACTTAGAAGTGGCCTAAAAGTATACAAATATGTTGTAACAAGGCGTATCCTTTCTGGATGAAAGCTAGTGCGGATATCGAACTCATACTTCTAGCATATTTGGATCATGTTTGGACTTCCCAAGCTCATCAAGGTTTTCATACAAGTTGGCCCATTATCATTTCAAAGTATTCAATCATATTTTTGCGATGTGTAAACTTGTCCCAGTTTGAAAAAGGCCCAACAGGTTTACACTTTTGTGATAACGTGGCTAAACAACTTCAAATGATATGGGGCCCAAACACAAGTGGCCCATCGGCATTTTAGAAGCTTTTGGCGCAATTGTCATAAGACACAAACTCGTCCCAGTTTAAATGGCCCATTAAGTTTACATCTCATGACAAGAAGTCCAACTGAATCCAAATGATGATGGTCCCAAACACAAGCATAAAAGGGTGGCTTCTATAGGTTATACAACTATGGTTCATATGCAAGTTTATAGGAGTATAGATAAAGGCTCCCGCCGACGAAGGATTGCCCACGACAATGTCTCCCCACTCAAGGGTTCGAGCAACCAAGTGAGCGCACCTTTTTTATACCCTAAGGTATGTGCCAACGAGTGATGGTACCATATAATGATCCACCGCTTTGAGCGAAAATGACTTCACGATACATGAATAGTTGTTAAATGGATTCTTCTATTGAAAATTCCCCAGAGGGAGGGTGGAGCGAACTCTCTTAAATACCCTAACCTCTTATGCTCTTATTGCCTTGGTAATAGGAATAAACAACAGATCATTCAAATCAGTCCATCACTTTAAATATACTCCAAAAGGTTATCTAGATGTCTTTACAGCTTTTCCTTTTGGCTATAAAAAGGTAGTGAGTGAAGGAAGACACCAAATCACTATCTAACTCTATTAATACCTTAGGTTAAATCAACTTTAGACAAGGTTAACTAAAGTAAAAAAAAATTACAAACATTACAAGACATTATTTCGGGGCCGATTCTCTATCCATAGTGGAGTCGCCAGACTGTGGGAACACAGAAGTTGACGATGTTGTCCAGGCTCGTGGCCCGGTTGGGAGTACGGAGTAGCCCACGAGGGACAAAACTGGAGAATAATGGAGTAGCCACCCAACGTGAACTGGGAAATATTTTAAGGCCGCACTCACCCTCGCAAGGGAAGACCTCAAACCGTTGGTTTTGGAATGGTCCCTTATGCCACTTATAATAAACAGATTTATACGATAATATAACTAAGTCTACGCAACATACACATGCAAGAATAACCTATATCTAAGTTTGCATACATAGAACTAAAACCTATATCTAAGTTTGTATGCATAGAAGTAATTGAAATAAAGACAACAACGCAATCTCATGAACACATTAGGTTGATAAATGCGGAAATATAAATAAATAATAATTGTGTAAATATAAACATTAAAGAGATATAATTAAGTTCCTGACGCAAAAGAAATAACTAAATCATGCATGGAAATAGGATGAAATGAGCAAACATGCATGAAATGGGATGAAGGAAGACGATGCATGTTCGTGGAGCGTTTGATAACATATTCGAATGGTAAACAGAATGCACGTGTTTGTGTTACATTCAGAAACACGTTAGAACAGAACAAGACCTGATGCAGGGTAAAACATAATGCATGCGTGTTTGAGTAGCATTTGTAAATGCGTTCGAACGGAGTGAGGCAGAATGTCTGCGTACATGAAGCGTTCGTGAACGCGTTCGAATAGAAATGAAACAGAATGCATGTGTTCATGTAGCATTCATAAACGTGTTCGAATACACCGAGGCAGAAGGCATACGTTCGTGCAGCGTTTGATAATGAGTTCGAACAGGATAAGACCTGATGCATGATAAAACAGAATGCATTCGCGTTCGAGTAGCATTTGTAAATGCATTTGAATGGACTGAGGCAGAATGTAAACATTCGTGAAGCGTTTGATAACGCGTTCGAATGGACGGAGGCAGAATGCAAATGTTCGTGTAGCGTTTGATAACGAGTTCGAACGAGGTTACCCAAAATGGTGTTTGACATGACATGAACACATGCGTGATTAAATGAATACATAATATAGGACCTCACGTATCCGATTGAACATATTTCACATTCAATCGAGTGTACTTCATCCGGTGCGGCAAAACATCGTGGTAAAGGTAGCCTCTAGGCTTTTTATCCCTCAAATGGAGGACCTTTAATCCAACGTGATTAGCCCATGCGCACTAGATTACAATGTATGAATAAATAAACAAGGGAACATCATGCAAAAAAAGAATAACGAAATAATAAAACGCAAAACATGAACGAACATAAAATTAAGCAACTAAATGGAACACGTGCTTGGAAGTTCCTCAAGCGGTATATGGAGTTGTATCTGACCGGTGCTTAATCACACGCGTATAACGCAAGCGCACGTATCGTTCAAGTAGTATAAAAAGCATCGATCCCACGAGGACTTAATACCTAATCTATTAATTTTATGAGGTCAAATGATTACTAGTATCTAACAGGTTGATTGATTGATTTGAAATGGTGATGATTTTGAATTTTAAAACAAGTAAATAAAATTACGCGAAAGTAGGTTTAAGAAAATTCAATATTAGGAAACTATCTAAAACCAATTTAAATAATTACTAACCGACCAATAGGGCGGTATCCTCGTTAAGTCAGGTTTTAACTAGTTTATATATTATAATTAAGGGAGATTAATCTGAATATTAGTAATAAAAGTTTTACCTTTTACCCCAGCAAAAGGGAGTTACCTCCTCATTACTGAAAAGTAAAAACTGAAAATTAAAGAAAGAAAAGTATTGTGCGTAAAAGTAAATTGCGGAAAGTAAAAACTGAAAAGTAAAGAAAATAAAGTGCGAAAGCGGAAATTAATTACTGAAAGCTATAAAGAAACAAACAAGATACAATGTTCTTAGTATTCTTAAGGAATTCCTTAGAAGAAAGTATGAATTTACAAATGAAATGGCTTGGTATTTATAGGCAAAATTTTGCCTCCATCAAATCATCCACCAAATCCATTATTAATTGCTCCACTAATTGCTCCACTAATTGCTCCACCAAATCCATTATTAATTGTTCCACTAATTTCTTATCATGTTTGGTGGTGATTTGATAATTTTTATTATTTATTTATTATTTATTTTTTGCTTTGAAAATGATTGAAAATGACTTTAATAATTACACACAACACACTTTTTGATGGTTAATCAATTTCGGACATGAAATCTTCTGAATTCGAAATTATTTTATCTTTGAAAGTTGTAGATATTTGAGTCTTTGTTAATCTCGAACTTAAATTAGCCTAATCCGATATTGGAGTATAAAGTTATGCCCAAAATACGACAGATGCGCAAAACTAGAATTTCCAAAACTGCACTTCGTTAAAACGCCCTTTCAAGTTTCCAATCTCCAAAATTAATATGTCAAGTCCAATTTTTTCCTTTATTTGACCCATATTTCGTCTTAAATGATTTCATTGTGTCCAAATATTATTTTATCTGTAAAATAAACTAAAACACATCAAAACGTTCATCAAACCCGGGAAACTAAACAAAATATTAAGTAAAATGGGCGGTAAATATTGATATATTTTCCGCTCATCACACCCCCAAACCTAACATTTTTCTAGTCCTCGAGCAAAACAACAAAATAAAATACAATAAATAATTAAAATTAAACTAAGCCAATTTTGTAGGGATCACGGTTGCATTTAGCGTATACAACAAGCCTTTAAACCCCTAGGTGTCTCTAGTGGACGAGTTATAGTCTCGTGAGGGCTTACAGCAACGATACCCACAAACGTTTTACAAAAGTAAAAAGATAATAAAACTAATGCACACAAAAGCAAAAAGACAAGAGAAAATAGAATAAAGAAGTTAGTGACTAATCAGGTGAAACTTCTACTCCAAGTTACTAGTTGTTTTCTTTCTTTCTAAATTACTGAATAAGTAAATTCTCCGATTATATTTACCATTCTCCATATGCACAGCCGAAAAATATTAATCAACTCATTTTTGCCCACAACAGTCACAAATGTAGTTGATAAGAGAGTAATATTTTTTCCTAAAGTTTTATCAGAATTCACACTTTTTTGCAGCAATTGAATAATTTTTCTGATTTTTTTCTTTGATTTTTTGATTTTTTTTATTTATATACAATATCTTCCATCTATGTAGCAAGTGTTGGGTCGGTGGCTCCCTAACCAGTTGGCCTTAGGGCACCAGGTGTTAAGACACCCCTACAGACTTAATTACTCAGACTTCAGATATATATATATTTTTGCAATATCCTTGATCCATGTAGCGAGCTTTGGGCCAGTGACTCCCAAACCAGTTGGCTTTAGGGAACTAGGTGTTAAAATACCATTACAGACTTAATAACTCGGATCTCAGACATTTTTTTTTTCTCCATCACTTTTTGAGATGTTGCCTCCAATTAAACTAGAGCACTGAATATTTCAAACTTTTCAATTACAGCTCATGTTTGTATGTTACCATGTATGCTGATAATACCTATCAACTGAGTATATGAAGATCCATTTTAATCAGTTTTATGGAGAATTTACAAATTAAATAATTCAAAAAGAAATAAACAAAAATTAACTTGTTCCGAATTAGGTTTGAGATACGTCTCAGGAGTGGAAACTCCTTACTCAGCTATCTCTTACCAATCTCACCTTTTTAGTCAAAATAAAAACAAAAACGTAAAATATTTTTGAAAATTTTGAAAATTTTTCAATTTTTTTGTATTTTTCGAAAAAAATTGGACTAAAAATAAAAACAACACACAACTAAAAATAATATACTAATCAACTAATTCCCTCCCCCAAACTTAAATGAGACATTGTCCCCAATGTCTTAAAAAGTAAAAGAATAATTTAGAAGATAGTATCTGGTTAGCTGAAATTCTACACGAAAAGTTAAAGGTTAAGATCCAGATTAATCATACGCCTCTTACCACGATCATCCTCGGACCAATTTATCTTTGAAAGGATAGGGTCAATTTGTGGTTCATAGGCTAAGATTTGGTCAATTAGATTGGAGTAGTTCTGGCAGTGAAGATGAGTTCTTTTAAAGGTTTTGACACAAAACCATTTCTCCGGGCATCATCAAGAAACATATAAAGAAAATCATAAAATCCTTCAACGTTATACAGTCCATGCGGTTTCTGGTGTATGTTCAAGTTTGCCCAAGATAATATTGTAAAAATTTCCTCCAATGTACCCAAGCCACTTGGCAAAGCAATAAAAGCATCAGTACGGTTGATCATTTCTACCAGTCGTTCAGACATACCTAGCACAATTAGCTCTTCTCCGTTTGATGGTCTAATAAGATTTGCCTCCGCCAAAGGTTTTGGGATGATTCCCAAAATGTGACTGCCTCCCTCATGTACAGCTTTTGGAATGATCCCCATAAGTCCAAGATTGCCTCCGCCATATACTAAGTGCATATTCCTTGCAGCTAAGACTCGACCCAATTCCTGTGTTGCCTCTACGTATTATGGTTTAACACCAACACTAGTACCGCAAAACACATAAATGTTTCCAACTCGTCTTCTTGAAGTGGCTTCAATGTTTTACTCTAGATGTCTTCAAAAGTGCAATGATGAGTTGAATTTATAATACCTGAAAAGGGTGAGTAAAATAATAGCACTAGTACCTGCCAAATGACAATTATTAGTTAAACAGTAAAATAAATTGTGATAATCAAAAAGGTCTGGATCCTGCCGGAGAATATAAAAGAAAACAACAAAACAAATTACAATTATTAGGAAAAGACAAAGATATATAATATGTACAAGAAAAGTAGCGGCTTGATTGACGTCTATGCGTCAGGGACAAGCTTCCCATCCAATTTTCTTATAAATTGGCAAACAATGTATTTTTGAGTTAGATTCCCAAGACTTAACTGTTGTCTTTCTTTTTGGAATTGTGTATGCAATTTGCGAATGGTTATATGAACATATCCACTAGGATGCGTCTCAAGAGTCGAAGATATATTATCTACAGAATCCTTACTCAAGCCATCCTTAATGAATTTAATTTTGTCTTCACGATTATCAGACACCATTCCTAAAGAACGACAACGAGTATTGCAATTCCAGCGTGCACATTTGTAACAAACACCCTTTTGCTTAGCTCTACGTTTCTTTGCATAGGTGCTTCTTCCAAATCAGGCAAATAAGAATTACAGGAATCAGAATACTCACCTGCTAATCGGACCCGTGCTTCGATTACCCAATGAATGTCATTAGGAATATCATGGATCATCAGTAGTCTCATCCGTTCCAAGTGAGCTTTGTAGACTTTCATCAGAGAGTTTTGAGGGAGAGAAGGAAATTGCTTGTGAAGATTTTTGAGAATTTCTTCCATCCTGAAATGTCTTAATCTGCAAAAACTAAACACACAAAATTAAATCACACTAAATCACATTATATACACAAATTGCATGGGTTGCCTCTCTGCTAGCGCTAAGTTTAAAGTCGTCAGCAAGACATGACTGTCCGAACGTTAGACTGGATCTGAAAGTATGACACTTTCTTTTTGTCGCTCAAATGATTCTCCCCAGTAGTGCTTAACACGCTTGTTTTTAACCTTGAAAGTTTTATTGGAGTCTGGATCATGTATCTCAACGGCTCTGTCTAGTAAAACCTTGGTGATCACAAATGGACATGACCACCGTGATTTTGGTTTCCATGGGAATAATTTCACCCTTGATTTGTTTAACAGTACCTTCTGCCCTGGTTCCAGTTGTATGCGCACTAACTTCTCATCATGTCTCTTCTTGGCCTTTTCTTTGTACAATTTGGCATCCTCAAAAGGCTGATTATGAAATTCCTCCAATTCGTTGAGCTGGTGGAACTTTTTCTCTTCTGTTGCTTATAGTGCAAGAATTGGCTTTTTCAGTGCAAAAGACGTTTTATCCTTAGGCTCCACAGGCAATTGACATGTTTTAAATTTGTCAATAGAACTTTGCATTGCATTGCAGTTCTGAATGGTACTGTGTATCACATCAAGTCTGAAACATTCTTCCTTCTTTTCATCATCTGGGAAATTCATGGCCTTGAAAACATTGAATGTTACTTCTTAGTCTTGTACCCTCATGGTTAGTTCTCCTTTTTGTACATCAATAATGGTTCGAACTGTAGCCAAGAACAGTCTCCCAATGATGATTGGCACGTCTGCGTCTTCCTCCATATCAAGGACAATAAAATCTATTGGGAAAATGAATTTGTCAACCTTGACCAGCACATCCTCAACTACGCCTCTTGGAAATATGAGCATTCTATCAGCAAGTTGTAGAGAGACTGAAGTGGGCATTGTTTCTCCAATCTGCAGTTTCCTGAAAATAGAAAAAGGCATCAAGTTAACACTCGCACCTAGATCACACAGAGCCTTACCGAAGTCAGATTCTCCTATGGTGCAAGGAACAGTGAAACTGCCAGGATCTTTCAACTTTGGAGGAAGTTTTCTCTGAATGATGGCGCTGCATTCTTCTGATAATGATATTGTCTCATAATCTCCCAATCTCCGCTTTCATGAAAGAATGTCTTTCATAAATTTGGCATAGTTGGGAATTTGTTCCAACGCTTCTGCAAATGGAATGTTGATATGCATCTTTTTGAACACCTCTAGGAAACGAGCAAACTGCTTGTCCAGTTTTTTTTCTGAAGACGCTGAGGAAAAAATGAAGGTGGAGTGATCTGTTCTTTTTCCTTTGCTTCTTTTTCCTCCATCTGTTGCTTTGTTTCTTTTGGAATATCTTCAATTGTTTCCTTGATTCCAACATCTTTGTTGATTTCAGTACCGCTTTTTAACATGATGGCATGACATTGCTCCTTTCCCATGTTCCTTGGATTTGGTTCTGTGTTTCTAGGAATGGTACCTAGCGGTCCGTAACTCTGAGCATTGGCCAGTTGTCCCATTTGATTCTCCAATGCTTTGATAGAGGCTGAATGGCTTTGATTCAATGCTACTTGATTTTAAACCATAACTGTCAAAGCATCGTATTTTGCTTCTTGTTTATTCAACTAGGCCAGCACTTATACTATTCATGGTTCTTTTTCATGCTCCTGGCCATTATTCTGTTGCTGGAATCCGGGTGGTGGGTTGTTCATTTGCCCTGAACTTTTGCTCCATGAAAAATTGGGATGATTCCTCCACCCTGGGTTGTAGGTGTTGGAATATGGATTGTTCCACTGTCTGTTGAAATTGTTGACATAATTCACCGTCTCTTCAAGTTGGTTTGGTTCTGGTGCTCCTCCATATGGTGAACTTGTGAATCCACCATTAACTTTCATGTTAAGAGTTTCCAAATTTTTACAAATCACATCCAGCTTGGAATTCAGTGCTGTGTTGGCTCCTACTTCATAAATTCCTGCAATTCTTTGGATCATGCTCCTTTCTGTTGGCCATAAAGAATTATTGTGTGTCATTTCTTCAATTAAGTCTCAGGCTTGATCTTCTCCTTTTGCCATCAAAGCTCCTCCAGCAGCAGCATCAATTGTGGTTCTCATTATTCTAGAAAGTCCATCGTAGAAGGTTGGACTTGTTGCCACTTTGCGATCTAATAATGAGGACATTTCGAGAGTAAATCTTTGAATCTTTCCCAAGCTTCGCAAAAGGATTCTAAATCTTGTTGCACGAAGGATGTGATGTCATTCCTCAACTTTGCAGTTCTGGCTGGTGGAAAGTACTTTGCAAGGAATTTGGTGGCTAGAGTGTTCCAAGTTGTGATGGAACCTGCTGGTAGTGAATGTAGCCAAGCTTTAGCTATGTCCTTCAAGGAGTATGGAAAAACACTGTTTGGGGTTGGTGCTCAGAGCGCCAATCCGGACCGTATTTATGTCTGACTCATGAATACGAACATCCTCTTATTCCATAATATTACTTATTTATGGTTGCACCTCTTGTTCTTATATACGTATTCGATCTGATTACGGTTAGATTGAAACTAAATGTGGTTTAGTGATATGTATATATTAGACAAAGGCCCGATAATATATAATGCAGTACACAGTTACAAAGTTAGTTTGTAATTGACATTGGGAAGTGTCACTGCTATATGAATATTATCAAACATAGTTCCTGGTCATGATTTGCTAACACGGGTCGGTTAGTCAAATCCGTTGAGACCAGTACATGTCGTATATCGAGACTTGGTCCGATGGTTTATCCCTATGAACCATGAGTCTATGGAGACTCATATAGACGTGTAGGTGTTTATAGTTGATAAACACTGAACGGTTCACCGAAGATTCTTAATGGATGGTACACCAACGTCAATACGAATCTTCTCGGGTTGAGTAGCATAATGGTCCTTCGACTTGAGATACCACTGTGGATGTATGAGACATCCTCCACACTTAGATGGCAGTCACGTCACCGATCTATTTAGATCAGACCTCCGCCTGTTCGTTGGGTGTGGATCGATCCTCAGGATATCCTGTGTGTGTCAAGATAGGATCCGTCAGTTCTGTTAAATCTGTGGCCACAGTATACATCGGAAGTAAGTTCCGAGTGTTATTTATAGATTGCTAATAGAAACGTCGACTAGATAATACCTATAGAGATTTGACGTTCACATCTATATCACTGGGATTATCTGGATGCCTGTGACAGAGGGATTATACGTATGCAATGACCTCGACCTGTATGATTCAGCTAGTTTATCTGTGATCGTCATAATCTACGGTTGGATAGATTATGGACATGAAATTGGATTTCGTGACGGATATACCTGAATCTAGAGAGTCTCAATAATGAAACATACTCTTAGAGCACTAGAGCCACATTTATGAATAATGATGATTATTTATAAATCGTTTAATCGTTAAACGAAAAATACATGCGAACGGGTCGAACCGTCATTTCCTAATTAATGTGTATTTGTATTTAATATATGATATTATTAAAAACACATTAATAAATAGTCAAATAAAGGTATTTTACATATATCATCAATATATGTATTTGAGATATTTAAAGTAAATATAATACATATATTTGATATTTTTGTATTTGATTAATTATTTAATTATTTAATTGTTAAATGATTAATATAATTAAAATATAAATATATCACCAAATGATAACGTTAGGAAGTGATTATAAGTTGCAATTGTTGACTTATACATTAAAGGAAATGGTTGTCAAATTGATTTTGACTTCTTAAGATATTTGTTCAAATTGTTTGAAAAATGAAAATATCTTTTTCCTTTATTTCTTGATAATTTCGGCCATGGCACTTAAATATAAGAGTTATATTATTCTTAGTTGCATTTGTTGACTTAATTAAATATCTAATAAAGTGTTATTAAGATATTTATGCAAGTTGACTAAATGTAAAGTTAAATGAAATTGAAATGAAATTTGGTATATATGTATACACAATTTCGGCCAAGGGCATTTTTTGTCCTAAGTATAAATTGTTTTCATTTCACTTTCATTTAATAATCTAATTCACTTTGACATAAACTCCATTAATGGAAAACAAAGGAAGCTTGTGAGAAAGAAAGAAGAAATCAAAGAAAGCTTGGTTTTTAGTAAGTTTCTTCAACTTACTATTAGAGAGGAAAATGTTCCTTAGGATCTAGGCTTTAACATATGATGTTCTTAGGTTATTTCTTTCTTTATTCTTTGTGTTTTTGATGATGGAAGTTTTGGTGAAAGTGTAAAGCATGTATGATGAAGGAAGCTTATGGCTATTGTAGTAATAAGTGTTCTTTTATGGTTTTGGAAACCTTGTTGCTAATCTAGAGTTATTGACCCACTCTTAGATGACCTATATTTGATCTTGAGTTGTTGCATTGTGTTGAGACTTTTATTGGATGGAAGAAACATGATTGAAGTAATTGATTTAACCAATTTGGTCTAATTTGTCCAATTTGAAGAAATTGAAACATTAGGGTTCATGACCAATTCCAAATTTGGGGCTTTTCATATATGTTGTGTATTTGGATGTTTATATAATTCATATAATGTTTCATGTTCATTGGATTACATCTTGATGTGTTTTGATGCATGAAATGACAAAGTGCACACTTTGTCACCAAGGTGGTGCATTCGGCCAAGAGTTGGATTTTTGGGATTTTTGGTGCTTTTGGTGTTTTGATGTTTTGAACATGCTAAGTTCATCTTATAAATGATTTAGAATCATTCAAAATTGATTAGATCAATTTCAGACTAAAATGGACAAAATACCAATGTAAGGGCATTTTGGTAAATTCACTTAACTATGATTTATTTGAATTTTATTTCATAATTTGATTATTGGATAATTAAATAAATATGTTTATTTAATTAATCTGAGAAAATATTTTGAAATCGGAAAATTTGATTTTTCGCCGCTTCCGCTGCGTTACCGGATTCTGCCCCTAAAACCCCTACAAAATGGTATCAGAGCGAGTCCGATTCTAGGCCTCCATAAATGATTAGCTGTTTTATTCAATGTTTAATCATGTTTTCTTGACTTTATACATGCATGTTATAATCTAATTTGATTAGATTTAGGGTGTATGACACTTAATGGAATATCCCCGCTTAATAAGGTTTTAAAGTAACTAGTATTTGGAATACTTGTTTCTTGGTCCGTCTTGTCAATACGGTTTATAAATATCTTTTCGTTGACTACATTCGAGACCGTGCCTCTGCTGTGAGGATGTAGTTGATAGAAATTTATTTATGCCGAATGTATATTAGATACTAGATAAATTCAAGCGAAAGCGGAATCCTGAACGTGCCCTAGCTGTCAGGGTTACGCAAGTAACTTGAGTTTATCATTGACGAGTTTAACCTTGGTACGTCTCCTTATGGGCCTGCCTTCGCAGCGACAACGAGAAACGGCCAGGTGCGGAACCTCGGAGTCACTAGTTAGTGATTGACAATTAGTTGTCTACCTGTGAATATACGTCGGCGAGACCGTGCCTCTGCTGTGAGTCGAAATATATTCATGGGGTCCTCTTCCCATTATGGAATTCGATTTAATTATTGAATTCTCGTCTTTCCATTGGGGATTACGGCATTACGTAAAAATAGTGGGAGACACTGCTAAGTTTAAAATATTCCATAACTTATGCAGTGTATGTTATTATGGAAATTGCCGCTTGTTTGTTTCCTTATTCTATTGTTTATATAGAATTAAACTTTTATTTACTGCACACATATTATGATATGTTATCTGACTTGACTCATGGTTGCAGTTATTCTAGAATAGGTTCTAGATACTAATAGACTAGGATATTATTAGATTAGTCTAAACCATCGGGAACAGTTGTTCCGATTTTCTTGAAGAATCAAGATGGTTAATGACTTAGTTTCTAAGTCATGATAGATAATCTAGATAGATATCCCCTTTTAGGATATAATACTTTAGAGACAATAGTTTCTTATGCAGTAAGAATTGACTTGAATTAATTCATGTCTCGAGATTCTTGACTGGCATTAAGAAAGCCCTATTAGGTATTTGTTTATCTAGTAATGACGTTTCTAAGCTTTAATTACCTTTAGAGGTAATGTGTCTGACACAATTTGCTAATCAATTATTTACAATTGTTGTGAATAGTTGAATGCAAATAGAAAAGATAAAGAAAGGAGATGCGTATATTTGTGTATAGAAAATATCGATTTTCACAATACTACAACTATAGGTATTGGATATCAGATCTCCCGTCTAGTTATTTGAAATATTGGTTAACGATTGTTTTGATATTTGATATCGGAACTCGCGACTATTGGATAGTCACTTGTTCTTTATAAACAATTGTTACATATTTTATAATAACTAGTAGTGTCATTGACGTAGAGATAAACATAAAGAGAAATTATTCGGTAAAGTAAATAATTTAGAACGGTTCTTTATGAGTTTAATCACTTAAGCATTAGATGCTTATTCCGTATGGTAAAGGATGGTTTGATACCACACATCCTTATCCATTTAATGAATATTGTATTCAGGAAAGTGATTAAGATCTCGTTTAACCAATGATTGTCATTGGACCACCAAATTTATTTAACTGATACATTGGATGTATGTAGTTTTATAAATAATAATTGTTTAAGGTAGTTTTCTTTATTTCGTAACTCAGTTGATGAATTGTCATAACTTAGTTACTTGTTTCTGAAGGAACACATATTGAAAGTCTTGAAAGTATCAAGAACTTTCAATCTGTTCCGATGAAACCTAGATTGAACATTTTTGACTTGTTCAAATATATTCAATCTGAAGAAATTTTGAAAACTTGATCCTTAAAATTCATTACATGTCTTTGAACTGTTCAAAGATCTTTGATACGATCAAACATATGAATTTAAAGCAATTAGTTCTAAGGTTATTCAGTGAATATGATTCATATTCAATATTGTTCTTCCACGATTCCATCTTGATGGAATTGAGTAGTGGGAGCAATCGAATCTTATATGATTTGATTCGTATGATATTGAATGTTACCGAATTAGTTTCAATACTCTTGGGGTTAGGCTCCAGTAACACCAATTCATCTATTTAATTAATGTTCCATTATTTTCTACAGTTGCATATATGATATGTATAGGTAGAAAATTTGAATCTTGAAAAGTTTGAGATTTCAATCTTTCTTTTATATAATAGTTATATAATGGAAATTACTTACACATCGGAGGTATAAGTAAAATTTATCATTTATTCTGTTAATAGAATATTGTATTCTATTTAATAGAATATTGTATTCTATTTAATAGAATATTGTATTCTATTTAATAAAATATCTTTCCTACGATTCTAGTAATAAAATCGTTTTATTACTTGGTTGTAACATCATATGTTAACTATTGTAGAAAAGACTTGACTTATTGAAGTAAAATGTGAGAATGATAAATTATAAATGGAACTATGTAATTAATAAGATGAAACAACCTTTATACATCTTCCTTACAAGTCCAATAGGATAACGGAATCATTCACGAGTGTTTGATACTTAATGGTTCCGTTGTTTTCTTATTGAAGAAAAAATATCCTATGACTTATAATGGAAGCGATATTTGATATCGATTCTGGAAGTTCACCATTGAACCTTAGATCTAAGATTGTTCATAGCTTACTACGATCAATTTTTGAAATTGATTACGCTTTCATTATCAATTAGTTCATGATATGTGCTAATTGTTTGCACAACGGAAGCAATGTGAGCTTATTAAAGGTTTGACCTTTACAGTATGACAGTGAGAAAATTTATACTCAGCAATCTATTGTAGATTCTGAGAAAATTTATCTCTAGTCACGCTAATTGAACAATTAAAGATATATTGGTTAATGTTGATAATAAACTGTATATTTTAGCTAAAGAATGCAAAGTGGCGTTTTTGGATGACTTATTCAGAAAGAGATCAGTTGTGATTTCCTTATTTGAAGAGTTCATTCTGAAATGGCCCTAGAGTTGGTGTTCTGCTGAGATCGCAGTTTAGTGTACTAGCTTATAGAGCCTATTGTAGACTCAGATAAGTCTTCCGAAAATCTGTGTCTCTCTGTTTTTGGTATTGTCAGATTGTCTGATCTTGTCAAAGTAAGAGAATACATATGTGATTAGAAGGGTTAGTGAGAGCGTACAAATTACTTTCTAGTGTTATATATCTTAACGACATTGTCATTATTATAGTAATAATGAGATGTTTGTGAGGTAAAAGATTTACCTAAGTCTTCTTTACTCCGTGAAAACAGTGGGAGTAATCTCTGTTATATAAGATATAAAGTTTTATATAAGATATAAAACCAAGAGACTTGTGAGATACTCCTATTATTCGTACATTAGATATGATCTAATAAAGGACATAACAAGGCTATCTGTATGACAGTTAGTATAACTGTTGGACAGTTATTGTGTGTCTTATAAAGTATTCATTTTTCATAAAGGATAATTCCTTTTTCGAAAGAGATCTTGATTAGAATGTCTAATCAATCTTATGTATCATTTGATGACGACATAATAAATACTTTATAATGTGCGAATGTAGATATTGATTTAATCATAATTGTTACGAGTTATTTTGACATCCTATAGACCATATGATGGATCTTGAAACACGTTCTTTGTGATCTTTGAGATATTAAAAACGAGTTTCTAATTCATGGAGAATATAGTCTGCAACCATTAGGGTCATATTAGTTTTGAGACTAATTATGACGTTAGACAGTCTACGTCATAAAGAGTCAGAAAAGATGCAGTGGGAGTGTCACGAAGGTAACTACTTTTATAGTGGAATTAAATGCAACTTATAAAGTATTGACTTATGAAGTTTCATAGTGACCTTATAAATAGAAGTTTTGAATTGTTATTGTGCTTGCGGTGTCTTCATAGTATTTTGGATTTGATCCTTAAATACTTGGACAACTCGGTAGCTGTAGCACAATATTGATGTAGCATCAGAGTCATATTAGTGTATAATCTAGATTCTACAAAATATGAATGATGCTGACTATGGGAAACGATGGAGTTTGTTTGACAAACTCAATATTTCATAGCGGACTTGTTTCTTGCCTCTTAAGTAATGGTGAGCTTTTGAGGGCCATGTGCATATGATACACATTGAGACGTGTATATGATACCGTGGATTGGCACTAGAGCAAGTAGGAGAAATTGTTGGGGTTGGTGCTCAGAGCGCCAATCCGGACCGTATTTATGTCTGACTCATGAATACGAACATCCCATTATTCCATGATATTACTTATTTATGGTTGCACCTCTTGTTCTTATATACGTATTCGATCTGATTACGGTTAGATTGAAACTAAATGTGGTTTAGTGATATGTATATATTAGACAAAGGCCCGATAATATATAATGCAATACACAGTTACAAAGTTAGTTTGTAATTGACATTGGGAAGTGTCACTGCTATATGAATATTATCAAACATAGTTCCTGGTCAAGATTTGCTAACACGGGTCGGTTAGTCAAATCCGTTGAGACCAGTACATGTCGTATATCGAGACTTAGTCCGATGGTTTATCCCTATGACCATGAGTCTATGGAGACTCGTATAGACGTGTAGGTGTTTATAGTGGATAAACACTGAACGGCTCACCGAAGATTCTTAATGGATGGTACACCAACGTCAATAAGAATCTTCTCGGGTTGAGTAGCATAGTGGCCCTTCGACTTGAGATACCACTGTGGATGTATGAGACATCCTCCACACTTAGATGGCAGTCACGTCACTGATCTATTTAGATCAGACCTCCGCCTGTTCGTTGGGTGTTGATCGATCCTCAGGATATCCTGTGTGTGTCAAGATAGGATCCGTCAGTTCTGTGTACAGAGCATAGGTAGTCCATATATATTTAGCAGACTGTTAAATCTGTGGCCACAGTATACATCGGAAGTAAGTTCCGAGTGTTATTTATAGATTGCTAATAGATAAGTCGACGAGATAATACCTATAGAGATTTGACGTTCACATCTATATCTCTGGGATTATCTGGATACCTGTGACGGAGGGATTATACGTATGCAATGACCTCGACATGTATGATTCAGCTAGTTTATCAGTGATCGTCGTAATCTACGGTGGATAGATTATGGACATGAAATTGTATTTCGTGATGGATATACCTGAATCTAGAGAGTCTCAATAACGAAACATACTCTTAGAGCACTAGAGCAACATTTATGAATAATGATGATTATTTATAAATCGTTTAATCGTTAAACGAAAAATACATGCGAACGGGCCGAACCGTCAATTCCTAATTAATGTGTATTTGTATTTAATATATGATATTATTAAATACACATTAAAAAATAGTCAAAAAAAGGTATTTGACATATATCATCAATATATGTATTTGAGATATTTCAAGTAAATATAATACATATATTTGATATATTTGTAATTAATTAATTATTTAATTATTTAATTGTTAAATGATTAATATAATTAAAATATAAATATATCACCAAATGATAAAGTTAGGAAGTGATTATAAGTTGCAATTGTTGACTTATATATTAAAGGAAATGTTGTCAAATTGATTTTGACTTCTTAAGATATTTGTTCAAATTGTTTGAAAAATGAAAATATCTTTTTCCTTTATTTCTTGATAATTTCGCGCCCATGGCACTTAAATATAAGAGTTATATTATTCTTAGTTGCATTGTTGACTTAATTAAATATCTAAAAGTGTTATTAAGATATTTATGCAAGTTGACTAAATGTAAAGTTAAATGAAATTGAAATGAAATTTGGTATATATGTATACACATTTCGGCCACGGGCATTTATGTCCTAATTATAAATTGTTTTCATTTCACTTTCATTTAATAACCTAATTCACTTTGACATAACTCCATTAATGAAACAAAGGAAGCTTGTGAGAAAGAAAGAAGAAATCAAAGAAAGCTTGGTTTTTCGTAAGTTTCTTCAACTTACTATTAGAGAGGAAAATGTTCCTTAGGATCTAGGCTTTAACATATGATGTTCTTTAGTTATTTATTTCTTTATTCTTTGTGTTTTTGATGATGGAAGTTTTGGTGAAAGTGTAAGCATGTATGATGAAGGAAGCTTATGGCTATGTAGTAATAAGTGTTCTTTTATGGTTTTGGAAATCTTGTTGCTAATCTAGAGTTGTTGACCCACTCTTAGATGACCTAGATTTGATCTAGAGTTGTTTCATTGTGTTGAGACTTTGATTGGATGGAAGAAACATGATTAAAGTAATTGATTTAACCAATTTGGTCTAATTTGTCCAATTTGAAGAAATTGAAAAATTAGGGTTCATGACCAATTCCAAATTTGGGGCTTTTCATATATGTTTGTATTTGGATGTGTGTATGATTCATATAAAGTTTCATGTTCATTGGATTACATCTTGATGTGATTTGATGCATGAAATGACAAAGTGCACATTTTGGCACAAAGGTGGTGCATTCGGCCAAGAGTTGGATTTTTGGGATTTTTGGTGCTTTTGTTGATGTATTGAACATGCTAAGTTCATCTTATAAATGATTTAGAATCATTCAAAATTGATTAGATCAATTTCGGACTAAAATGGACAAAATACCAATGTAAGGGCATTTTGGTAAATTCACTTAAATATGATTTATTTGAATTTTATTTCATAATTTGATTATATATAATTAAATAAATATGTTTATTTAATTAATCCGAGAAGAAAATGTTTTGAAATCGGAAAATTTGATTTTCCGCCGCTTCCGTGCGTTAACGGATTTGCCCCTAAAACCCCTACAGACACGTAGTCTTATTGCTTCTTCAACTGCTCGGTGGTAATTGAAAGTACCGAAACTTCCAGGAAGTTACTGATGTGGGAATTAGGATCATCAGTTGTATTTACCCCAAACTATACTGACTGCTAAATCATCTAGATGCATGTTTGATGTCACATGCATTTGCTGGTATATGAGGAAGTTAAATATGGGAAATGAAGCCGTAGACCACCAGAATGGTTCTGTCTCGAATGGGTATTGGTGGTGCAACTTCCAAAGGTTCAGGTTCCATGTTGACTAAAGCTTCTTGGTATTCACGCCTTTCCCTTCTCAACTGTCTAATGGTCCTTTCAATTTCTTGGCTCAAGCGATCGAAGTTCAAAGCTTCTGGTTTGTCTCATGTAGTTTCTGAGAACCTGAAACATAAGAAAACAAAAACAATAAGTAAAAAAGAAATTAGATACAAGTAACGTATCTAACCCCAAAACTAATAGTGAAAGATAAATAAGTCCCCGACAACGGCGCAAAAACTTGACCGGTGCTTAATCACAGGCGTATAACGCAAGAGAACGTATCGTTCAAGTAGTATAAAAAGTATCGATACCACGAGGACTTAATACATAATCTATTAATTTTATGAGGTCAAATGATTACTAGTATCTAACAGGTTGATGATTGATTTGAAATGGTGATGATTTTGAATTTAAAAACAAGTAAATAAAATTGCGCAAAAGTAGGTTAAGAAAATTCAATATATGAAACTATCTAGGGTTGTGAATCTTCCAATATCATTTTAAGACGAAGTGGTTATTTCATTTTGTGTGTAATATATCAGTTTACTAACCTGGACACTAAATTATGTGAAAGCCTCTGTCGATGGTCAGACGCAAATACCCAGTATAAACCAATTGAACCATATGTCTATGTCAACCAAATTACCTGGATTAATTAAGTTTAAGTTCCAATTATGGCTACCCCCGCCCGACAGGTATATGTCTATCCTGTAAGGAAATCTATTAAAGGGTTATCTATCCTCAAGGAAGATCATGGGCTATTAAGTCTAAGGCTAAAACCTAAAATTCCTTTGTCAAGTTTATTTTAAATTTACCAGATCAATCTTATTAGTGGCCAATTAACAAGACGCATTAAGCTTAAGACTTAATAAGTAAACCTTTAAATTACCCAAACTATAAAATAACCTCTTATAAACTAGTGATATTAGAAGTCATCACAACCCCAGATAACTAACTTAGTTACGACACACAACTATAGCTAGTAAAAACTTAAATAAAATAAAAGACATAAAGTAAAATGCTGAAAAGTAAATGTGCTGAAAAGTAAATGATGGAAAGTAAATGCTGAAATTAAATTGGCTGAAAAGTAAATGCTGAAAAGTAAATAAAGTAAAAGTACAATAAAAGAAAATGATGAGGTAAAAGGATCCACTTTTATTACTTCTATTTTAGATATCTCCCTTAAATAATATATTAACTTTGCATGATAATTACCAACCAGCCATATAGGCGGTATCCAGATTAAGTGAAATTAATAATTAATTACCAACCGACCAATCACGCGATATCCAGTTTAGTCAGGTTAAAACCAATTTAAATAATTACTAACCGACCAATATGGCGGTATCCTCGTTAAGTTAGGTTTTAACTAATATTATAATTAAGGGAGATTAATCTAAATATTAGTAATAAAAGTTTTACCTTTACCTCAGCAAAGGGGAGTTACCTCCTCATTACTGAAAAGTAAAACTGAAAATTAAAGAAAGAAAAGTATTGTGCATAAAAGTAAATTGCGGAAAGTAAGAACTGAAAAGTAAAGAAAAGAAAGTGCGAAAGCGGAAATTATTAATTCTGAAAGCTGTAAATAAACAACAAGATACAATCTTCTTAGTATTCTTAAGGAATTCATTAGAAGAAAATATGAATTTACAAATGAAATGGCTTGGTATTTATAGGCAAAATTTTGCCTCCATCAAATCATCCACCAAATCCATTATTAATTGCACTAATTGCTCCACTAATTGCTCCACCAAATCCATTATTAATTGTTCCACTAATTGCTTATCATGTTTGGTGGTGATTTGATAATTTTTATTATTTATTTATTAATTTATTTTTTTCTTTGAAAATGACTTTAATAATTACACACAACACACTTTTGGATGGTTCATCAATTTCGGTCATGAAATCTTCAGAATTCAAAATTATTTTATCTTCCAAAGTTGTATAACTTTGAGTCTTCTTTAATCTGGAACTTGAATCAGCTCAATCTAATATCGGAGTAAACAGTTATGCCCAAATTACGACAGATGCGCAAAATTAGAATTTCCAAAACTGCACTTCGTTAAAACGCCCTTTCAAGATTCCAATCTCCAAAATTAATATGTCAAGTCCAATTTTTGCCCTTATTTGACCCACATTTCGTCCTAAATTATTTCATTATGTCCCAATATTATTTTATCTGCAAAATAAACTAAAACTCATCAAAACGTTCATCAAACCCGAGAAACTAAACAAAATATTAAGTAAAAGGGGCGGTAAATATGATATATTATACCGTCCATTCAGATTCAGCTACAGAATTTACATCTGGGTTTCCATCCGATATACCGCATGATATAGCACAAAATCATTAACTCAAAAACCATAATAGACATGAAACATAATGAGGCATGCAAATGAACAACAATATTTAACTGAAAAGAAAAATAAATAATACCGGGTGCCCTCGGGTCTTACCTTTTAAGTCGCCTCTTGGAAGTGCGTTACGTGGCCATCAGAAGTGTTAACGCTCCGCAACTTTTATGGTTCACTGGTTCAATGTTTTCTTTCGATGTTTCGCCGTTGTTCATTGCCGTTTTACTACTGTTTTTTTGTCACTATTTTTGCTGTTTTTAAGCTGTTTTGGCTTACTATTTTCGGTGATTTAAGGTCTTGTTTTTGGGTGCAGTTCTCGATGGTTTGGATGTGTTTATGGGGTGCTATTTTCGGTAATTTGGGGGTGTTATAGGCTGGTATTTTTACGGTTGGTTGGGAGATTTTTTGGGGACTGTTTTGGGTAGTTTTCGGTGGTATATGCTACTGCCTTGGGTTGTGTTTTGGTTGTTGTTTTTGGGGTTGGTTTCAGTGGTTGAGGGTTTTATTTTGTTGTTGTTGGCGTGGATGAGAGTGAGAGAGAAGAGAATAAGAGAGTAAGTGTCTTGTGAGTGGTTTGTGTGCGTGTGTTTGGCGAGGAGTTCCAGGGTTTGTCTCGGTTGGTGGCAGTTCTTGGTGTTTGTTGTTTAGCCGTGAGAAGAGAAAGATAAAAGCTGTGTGTTTCAGAGGTTTATGTTTTTGGTTTTGCCGAATGAGTGAGTTGTTGGATAATTATGACCCATAGCATCACTATTGTACAGAACATGGTGTTGTTGTACAAATTAACTATGTGATAAAGGAAATTGCTCTTTTTTCATTTGTAATTGGATTAGTGAGATATATTAATGATAAAAGTCCATATAATTAGTACCAGATGAATGAGATATGAGACAGTATTAATCCAAGTAAGGTTTAATCATTAAATATCCATAGTCGTAGTATTATCGAGACTGGACATCGATAATATAGAATAGGCTAATATTACACTTGTGCGCCTTATGGAAGCATAACGGCATAGTTCTCGTATATTTGGGTATTGGATACTCATGCAAGTGTAATAAGAGGTTATGTTTACCGATGGTACGGAAACAGCTTCACTCTGGATAGACCCCTTGGAATCATATTGGTAGTATGACTATGTGTCTATTGGAGTCCGAATCAGGGTAGGTGTATTTGGTCTTAACCTGAGACTTGCATCGCCAATGCTTGTAATAATCAGTATACTTTGGTTTTGGTCGTCCAAGGCTTTAACAGGTTATGTGTACGCCTCTTCTGGGAATACTGAGAATCGTAGTGTATTGGGTGTGATGTCAAGATGGAAGTATCACTTCAGCCATATGGAGAAGATGATCACACAGGGATACAGATTTGGTGCTCTCTAATATGTTGCACCTATCAGGATAATATGACAAGGTCATGATTATCTGATTAAATAGACTATTTGCTAGTGATCCGATATATGCTTCGTACGGGGCCAGACACAATTCCAGCCCTAGGCCTTGCATGTGACATCTGATACGGGATCGTAATACGCAATACTACGTATACTACGCCTGACAAAGATATATATTCATTTAAAGAATATTTCTGGGGAATTGGGTAGGCACGGTGCTTTGCTAGAAGCCAACCATGTCTTGTAAATCGGTAACAACGTGGTACCAGGTACACACGTATTCGGATAGTCCGATGACCGTATTTACTGCCAAAATATCCAGGGATCTCTTGGGTCGTCTCCCAAAGATTCATCGATGATGTTTGACTCGAACATAAAATTAATCTGGGATTAATTAAGAGAGAGAAAATTAATCTGGGATTAATTACTGCAATAAATTAATCCGGGATTAATTAAAAGATAAAGAATTAATCCGAGATTAATTACGTCGATAATTTATCTTGGATTAAATTCGTCGAGGAGAGAGAACGCGATTAATTTAGAATTAATCGATAAAGTAAATTTAATAGTGAAATTAGATTTTACTATTTATTTTATTTAATAGGCTAAAATAATATATTAGATATATTAATTGAAATTGGATTTCAATGCGGAATTAAATTGGATTTTAATTCAAGCGAATGAATTAATTTGGAATTAATTCACGAGCGACTTCCGTAATAATTTTGCTAGACATTATTATTTAATTAAATTAGATTTACTTACGTTGCGACGAAAAATTCATTTAATTGGATTAAATGAAACTGAGCCCGAAGTGTGTTGAGTAAGCCCACTTGAATTCTGAATTAAAGTGGGACCCACCAACTTACATCATTAGTCACTTTTTTTTGGTGATGGAAGTGGTTGGGAGCTTTAATGCTAACTTGTCCAACACACTTTGTAATTTCCTTTTTAAAAAGCATATACACCTTTTGGAACAGGGTAATTGGTAACTTGTTTTTAGAAAACAAATAAAAAAAACCAAAATGCTCTCTCTCTCCATTCTCTCCTTGGCCGAATGGCCTTATTGCTCTAGGCCGAAAGGCCCTTGCTCTTGGCCGAATGGCCCTTGTCTTGGCCAAATTGGCCACCCCAAACTTAAGATTTTGCTAGTCCCGAGCAAAAGACAAAAATAAAAACTAAATTCAAATTAACAAATAACTATTACTAAATTAACTAAGCCACTTTCGTAGGGATCACGATAGCATTTAGCGTATGCAACAAGCCTTTAAACCCTTAGACGGCCCCAGTGGACGAGTTATAGTCTCGTGAGGGCTTACAGCGACGACACCCATAAACATCATTTACACACAATCATGCAAAAATATAAACAAATAACAAAAGATAGTCCTGATAGTTGCATATAAAATTTTCCTCAAAGAAACCTTATAAATGAAATTAGAGAACCTTCAAAGTACGCAATTTCAACTCGAATCCAAATTCTTGAGTAAATCATCTAAGCTAGACTCACAGTGTGTGTGTAAAGGTTCGGTCACAGCTTGACTCCTAAGTATGCCAACTCAATGATTTCGTTTATAAATTAGAATTGATGGGTCAAACCAACCTAGATATCTCAATTATGCTCTATAATCGCTTTATTTTGTGCTCAGTATGGTATGATTTTTCTTTTCTTTTCTTGTCTCTTTTTACTTTTCTCATTTTTGCACTCATTTTTTTTCAACTCACCTACCCTTTAAGGTAGCATTTCTCCTCATGGTGGTCCTAATACTCGCACATGGGTAGCTTCACGCTTATCGTTTATAGGTGATTTATTTTCTTTCTTTAGAGAAATTTTTCTTTTTTTAGCTATACCATACTTCATAACACTAGCAAATCAAGATAGATATCTAAGCAAACGGTCATTCATCGACATGCAATTTCTTCAACTAGTCACATTGTCACTACTTAAGTTTTCACTGCTAAAAACCTATTTTTAAAGTGCTTACGAGTCTAACATAGATCAGTTTATTCAAGGCATCAGATAAAAGTAAATCGGGCACTTATCGTTTCTAAAATTTCACCCATAAACAAAGAAAATTCATCACAGGATTTATGCTTTACTATCAAAGACCGAAAAAATATTTTTTTTCAAACAAATAAATAACAAGTAAACAACATGCACACACCCCCAAACTTAAAATTTGCATTGTCCTCAATGTAAGATAAATATCAAGAGCAAGAGTGAGGAACAACACTACCGTGCATGGAGTTGATCAGACTCTTGCTGGTTAGAATTTGGTTGCGCGAGCGTTGTGTGTCTCATGCTACCTGCATAAATAACATGCAAAACAAATAAATAAACAAATAGCACAGAGTAAAAAAATTAAAAATTAAAATAAATAAAAATAATAATAAAAGAAATGCAAGGGTTGCCTCCCCGATAGCGCTAAGTTTAACGTCTTCAGCCAGACGCAACCACCCAAATGGTTATGGTGGTTTAAAAGTAGTGAACCGGGTAATCTCATCTGTTTTCTTCTTTGGTATCCACCGGTTCTTATGACATGAAAAAGATAGTTTGGCAAGCTGTGGTGATTTATCCATAAATGGTCCCCCAGGATATGTAGATTTTCTCTCAATTGGAAATTCTGGACTGCACATTCGGCGAGTCGTGAGGGACGATACTTGAGCTATCAGTGCCCCAACAGGATCTGCCATTACTTCTTTTCAAACTCACCTCGTACGAAAATAAAAAAAAAATAAAAAAAAAATAAAAAAAAAAAAAAATAAAAACAAAAATAAAACTTAAGACAAAAATAAAGGAAATAAAGGAAATAAGAAATAAAAACAAAAATAAAAACAAAAAACAAAAATAAAATTCTAAATTAAAGCTAAGATTACTTGGTAGTAGTATTAATGTGAATTAAACAAACAATCCCCGGCAACGGCGCCAAAAACTTGTTGTGATATTTTTATATCGTACCGCAAGTGTACGGTGTCAAGTTTTAGTATAAATGAGTTTAGAGTGTCGAACCCAAAGAGATTGTGTTAACTTTCATTAAGTACTACAATTGATAATCCTAACTTTTTTTAGACGACAAATAATAAATATTTTTAATAAATAAATAAAATATAAAATAATTTGATAGGAGGAACTAATACGATAGAGACTCTGGATCCTGATTTCACCTAGATGTCACCTATGTATTTGTCATGCCAATTAATCCTTGTTCAGTTATATTGTTTATAAGTCAAGACTCCTAAAACATTCACTCCCTCTCTCGAGTGCCAAGTGAAAATATCATCAACTATAGACTTCAATATCTCTATAAAAATCCAATAGTTAACAACTCATTACGAATTGTGATTCTATATTAACGATTTCAAAGGACTACAGATTCTCTGGAACTCTATAAAATCCTAGGCTATATTCTCTAGATCTATTCAAAATCCCCTCTCTCGAGTGATTGATTCTAAACATTCATCATCATTAATTGTGGCCAACAATCAAGAAGCATTAAACTCAAAAGAATATAAATAAATCAACAAAACTTCATCACAAAATTGACAATCAATTACAAGGTTCAAGCATCGATTACACCATTCTCCAAAATTAAGGAGTTTAGTTCATGACAAAAGATAAAAACAATAATAAACAAATCATGAATCTAATGGAAATCATTAGAGTTCTAAAAAAGAAACTAGAAGATATAACCCGAATTGAATCTCTTCCTCTTCGGATGTCACAGCCTTTGTCTCCTCTTGTCGCTCTTCAATCCTCTCCTTGGATCTCTAAATATATTTGTTTCTGTGTTTTGTGTTGTGTATTAGCCTCCTCTTAAGTATTGGACGAACTGTTCTATTTATAATGGAGCTTGGGAGTCATTGGGTATTATTAGGGATCTTGAAAAACCCTAAAAATTGAATCCTGGAATACGTAGGGCTCATTCCCGTAGCGCTGCAGCCTAGTGAGCTAGCGCCTGGGCATGCGCATCTTGTTGGCACCGTGGCTCTTGATTCTCGGGTTCTTGTATGGGTTTTGTGAGCTTTGTAGGCGCCATGGCGCCTTTGATAATTGAATTGGACCACGTGATGCTATCTTCTCTCGTGGTCAAAAGTTGCGGCCCACCTTGCATGCTTTCTTTTATTTTTCTTTCAACTTAACAAAGATTTTTTTTGCTTTAACAACAACCCACGTGCATGTGCTTAAAACCTGCGGCCCCACTATCTTTCTTTCCTTAAATTGGTATTGCTTTCACAAATATGGCCCACGTATGCATTTTTGGTCAAATATAGTGGCTTCTCTTTCTTTCACGTCATCCTCTTTCAATCTGGGCGCTGCGGCTCTAAGCATTGGGCGATGCAGCTCCAGTGCACTCAGTTGTATAGATCTCATTGAGTAGATGCAAATCGATATATTATGGGTCTCGTAACTCTTTTTAGATCAAAAGTTATAGCCTTTTTTAATTTCTGTGCGCAGCTGATGCTCTTTTACTGCTTCTTGAGTCTGATGCTCCCAATAGGTTCCGAAACACACGTATTTGCTCCATTATCGATGTTCTAATGCTTCCTACAAATAAAATATAAAATAAACTACAAAATACATTAAATGGCTCGAAACATAACAAAATAATAGGCTAAAGATGTCGGAATAAGTGGGTATAAACCGCACTTATCACCTTGGCCGAATCTCCTTGGTTCATCATGGCCGAATGATCATCCCTCTCTATTAGCCGAATATTGCTTCTCTTTGAGGGCGATTTTGGGTTTATTTTGTTCTAGCTAGCACTTAAAGGAGTCAAGTGAAGGTGATAGGGATACTCACCCGAGAGTTTGGAACTCGATCTCAAGCTCCGAAGCTTCCAACACATCCAACAAATAAGGAAAAAAATTTGAACTCAATCCGATCAATTTGAGTATTCCGCAACTCTCTTTTGATTTATTCACACAAAAATCACAACTTAGAGATCTTGGCATGTTCTAGGAACAGTTACAATGGTATCAGAGCCACCTAAGTTTGATTTGAAAACCTAGGGTTTATGGACTTTAATTTGCGAATTTATGCTTGGAGTATATATTTTCTTAAATTGATGGTTTGGTTGAGCTTGGATGATGTTGAATTGGATTTGTACATCTTAGGAATTGAGAAAAATTGATTAGATAAAAAAACCCTAATTTCCTTATGCTTGGCCGAAAATTACCCTAGGTTGCTCATGGTGGATTTTTTGAAATTTAACAATTGGATGTGTTGATGGCATGAAATGAATCTTAGATGTTGATTTAATTAGATTGAAATCAAATTGGATGTCAATTTTATTGCCAATGCCGTGAGCTATGTAGCATGTTTTAGATTGATTTTGCTTCAATTTATGTTGGACATGAATTGTAAATGTAGAGCATGATTAATTGAATTAATTAGTGTTTTAGAAGCATTAGATTAATTAATTAATTAATTATGTTAATTTGTAATTTGGAATAATGAGTTAATTAAATTTATTATATTTGGGCTTAATGGGCTTGGTTGGGCCAAGTTTGGTTTAAGATAATTGGTTGGATCCAATTGGGCCTAAAACCATTTTCATAAAGTCCAAATATGATAATTGGGCCTTTAAATAATTTAATTGGGCCTAAATTGATTTTTAGCATAGGGTGATTCCTAATTGGGCCTTGGCATCTTGGGTTTGACCCATAATTGCCAAAGCTCATGCCTAAAGATTAATTGAAAACCCATTAGACTTTAATTGAATAGTATCGGATGTTAATTGGGCCTTTGAGACCCATAAAGATTGGATTGGAATCCAAGTCTAAGGGCACTATTAAAAGTGTAATTATTTAATTTGGAATTGAATAAGAATTAGTATTGAATATAATTTAAATTGGATTTATAATTGTAGTTCGATATAATTCAAGAATACGTACTTTGAGTATTTATTCTTAAATGAGTTGGACTCGCACAAATAAAATCGTTGTTTGAATATTGGATGGTCATTAATTCAAAGATTAATTAATTGGATTAGATTGATTGAATAACATGCTATGTGTGAATACTTAGATGTATGTATGAATAATGTATATCGGATGGATATTAGATAAGTGAGGGCAATTTTGGAAATTATTGTAATAAATTTAGAATTTATTAAATTGGACCTGTGTGTCCAGCTTATTACCTCTTTTCTTATTATATTTCTCTTCTCACCTATTCCCCTCAATGTAAATGAGGTTTATTTAGAAGTGTTATGTAATTGGGTAGAAGTATGAATAGTGCTAGCGGGAGAGAAGAAAATGAGAGATTTGTTCTAGGAACAAAATGTATTATACAACCATCCGAATATCATTATTATTTTATTCGTGCCTTATTATGCTTTTAGAATGCATGCTTAAGGGTGTGTATGATGAGACCTAATTAAAGATAATTAATTGGTTTCCAAATCGCGACAAAAACCATCCATAAATATTAAGGGATTTCCTTCCATTGAGTTATTCTTTCTCAAGATCCAAGATTGGCACTGGTTTGTTGGCCAAAGTCAAGACCTTTGTCCATCGCGGATGTGTTTGAATCACGAAGGCTTTGTTCCATATCGTACGCCTTGGGCTAGTTGTGATTTTTTGGCCAAAGTCAAGGTCACTTCTTATTCATCGGCCTCGATTACGAAGCTTTCCCACTGTCAATGGGTCATGCTTAACTAGAATCATTAAGCTTGTTGTGCCAAAGCCAAGGCTTAGTTGATTTAGAGGAAAATGTTAGGCAATATATTGGATATATTGGCATATATATTGGATATATATTTCAAACTTGGAGGTCCACCTACTGGATCTAGGAATTGGATGAGATCCAATTGATCCTAGAGATATACCTAGTTAAGTATTATACAATTTGTTGGCTAAAGTCAAGATTGTGTGTTATTTAACGGGATTCTAGCCCACTAGGAAACTAGGTTTCCCGAGTACTCCACGGAGGGTTAGAGGCTCGCCGAAAAATAGTGGGAGGCGAGTATTAAATTTGCAATTTTGTTTAGATACTTGCCAATACGCGCTCATTTTATTTTTCGTCATTACTTAAATATAAATATATTAGTTCGACTAATATTTAATTATTGTTTTAATTGAACAATTGGACTGTATTCAAACTACTTCATTTGTAGTTGATTATATAATTAGATTATAGTAATCAATACATTTGATAGTAATCGATCAATTATAGTTGATTATATAGTTAGACTATAGTAATCATTACATTTGATAATACTCGAATCGTTGATTGGATAGTTAGACTATTCCAACCAAGATAACTGAAAGATTAGCGTTTAAAACATAATCATGGGAGAAGATGTCTTTAAACGGCTCTAATTTTCAGATTGGGAATAGAATCTCAGGATAGTCCTGGGAGTTGAGAAGTTACTCTATTTAATAGGGAAACCTCTCGGGCCTAAGCTCGAAGTTGAGCAAATAGTAGAGCATGAGCTTTGGAAGACTCATAGTGATGAAAGCTTTAGTGCTCAATCCGTTGTGCATAGCCAGAGCTTCTTAAAAGGACATATCCCAAGTAGTCTGCCTAAACTATGGCAAACGGAGTCACTAGAAGTGTGACTGCCGTATTGACAAGGCAAACATGAAGGAAGTGAAGGCGGGGCAAGGCTCCGGCTTCAAGTATGTCTGTCATAAATATGTTCACTACTATTTTCAAAATTATGTTTTTGATACTAGATGTGATACATAAATATGTACTGATGTGCAGAATCTGCTGATTAGCAGGATATTGACTTCAGTTGAGATCGACCTACGAGTCAGAAACAGGACGAGAGTCGTTGTTTTAACCATAGAAACCTTAGTTTTGGAACCTCTTGGGGCATGTACCTAAATTAGGAAACTGTTATAATTTACATAGTTTGACTAGAAACATTATCTCTATCTCTAGTTTAACCCTTTGCAGGTATACCTTTATATTCTAGAACACTAAGTGTTTTGTTTATAAAGATGATATTGAGATAAACACATTAGATGTGAATAACAGTATTTATATTTTGAATATAAATTAATCTCAAAATATAACATGACAAACAAATAGCTCAAACTAAATTAATCAGATGAGACTTATTTGTGGCATTGTTGTATGAGACACATTAACAAGACTTGTATATCCACACTTTTTGAAGAGTGGGTACTAGGACGGATTTGATTCAAATTCAAATGATGTCTATGAATCTAGTTTATTAGGAAAAGTGCCTAAAACACCTTTTACTTGGTAAAAGTGTAAGTGCCACCGATCTGTTAGCCCTCGTTCATAGTGACGTAAGTGGGCCCATGTCTAGCTAAGCTAGAGGTGGATATGAATACTTCGTATCCTTTATGGATGTGGCATCGCGTTATGGTTATGTGTATCTTATGAAACACAAGTCAGAAACTTTTGAGTAAAACAAAAGGTTTCGACACGAAGTAGAAAATCAGACCCGCAAAAGCATTGAAACATCACGATTGGACCGTGGTGGAAATAATTTAGCAATAAGTTTCTTGATTATTAGAAAGAGTATGATATTCTTCATAATGGACTCCTCCTGGAACACCTCAATTGAGCGGTGTGTCCAAATGGAGAAACCAAATTTTATTGCACATGATAAGGTTAATGATGAGTCGCTATGAGCTACCAATTTCCTGTAGGGGTTGGTGCTCAGAGCGCCAATTCCCGATTGTATTTATTTTGAATACTTCTGTAAAACATTATTATTATCAATAATATATACAGTTTCTACAATATAATCTATCTTTTTATATGGTAAAGACGTAATGACCTTAGAATGATTAGTCATGGTACAGTTGCAAAAGCGTTGCAACTGACATTGAGTAGTATCATGACGTTGTCATTCTCAGACAGTTCCTGGTCAAGGTTTACACTACTTGGTCAGTAAAGTAAACCCGTTGAGACTGGTACATGTCGTATACTGGAATATATGATCCCAATGGTTTCTCAATGAACCATAAGTCTTGGAGACTAGAATAGACGTGTAGGTGTTTATAGCGGATAAACACTGAATGACTCACCGAAGATTCTTAATGGATGGTACACCAATGTCAATAAGAATCTTCTCGGGTTGAGTAGCACTTGTGATTCTTAGACTTGAGATGCCATTGTGGGAACATGAGACAGCTTCTACACTTAGATGGCAGTCATGTCACCGATCTATTTAGATCAGACCTCTGCATGTTCGTTGGGTGTAGATAGATCCTCAGGGTGTCCTATGTGTATCAAGATAGGATCCGTCAGTTCTGTGTACCAGAGCATAGGTAGTCCATATAATTAGCAATCAGATAAAACCATGGGCCCGTGGAAAAGTTTAGAAGCTAGTTCTAAACATTCTTTTAGAGATTGCTAATAGAATAGTTGACTGGATAATCCCAATAGAGATTTGACGTTTACATCTATATCTCTGAGATTTATCCGCATACCTGTGACGGAGGAATTATACATTTGCCATGACCTCGCCCTGTATGATTCAGCGAGATTATCCGTGATAGTCATAATTTATGGGTGGATAAATTATGGACACGAAATTTGATTTCGTGACGGATATACCTGAATCTAGAGAGTCTCAATAATGAAACATACCCGTAAAGCACAAGAGCAACATTATAAATAATATTGATTATTTATAAATTCGTTTAAATGTTAAACGCAAGATACATGCTAAAGGGACCCGATAGTCATTTGTTTAATTATTGTGTATTTACATTTAATAATTGATTAATTTAAATACACATTAATTAATAGTCAAATTGAGATATTTGACTTATATCCTAAATGAATATATGTATTTGATATTTAATGTAAATATAATACATATATTTAATATATTTGTATTTAATTAATTAATTAATTGTTAAATGATTAAATTAATTAAAATATAAATATCTTAACTTTGGATATTTGATTTAAAATGATTAAGTTGCCTTTGTTGACTTTATTAAATATCTTTAAGGTGTTTTAGATATTTAACCAACTTGACCAAATGAAATGTTAAATGAAATTGAAATTAATTTTGTAATATATGCTTGTGAAATTCGGCCATAAGCTTTTTGTGCACAAGTATATATTATTTTCATTTCATTTTCATTTGGTAAACTAATACACTTTACAAGAAACTCCATTAAAGAAAAACAAAGAAGCTTGTGATGAAGAAAAGGAAAAACAAAAGAAAAGCTTGGATTTAGTAAGTTTTTCCGACTTGCTATTAGATAAGAAAATATTCCTTATGATCTAGGCTATAACATATGATGTTATTAAGTTATTATTTTCTTTATTATTTGTGTTTTTGATGATGAAAGTTTGGTTGGAAGTGTTGAGCATGTGTGATGAAGAAAGTTTGTGACTATAGTAGTTGTAAGCATTCTTTTAAGGTTTTGGAAACCTTTGTTGCTAATCTAGAGTTATTGACTCACTCTTAAATGACCTAGATTTGATCTTGAGTTGTTTCATTGTGTTGAGACTTTGATTGGATGGAAGAATGATGATTAAAGTAATTGATTTAACCAATTTGGTCTAATTTGTTCATTTTGAAGAATTTGAAAAATTAGGGTTTAAGACCTCATCCAAATTTAAGGCTTTTCATTTATGTTGTGTATTTGGATGTGTATATGATGCATATAAAGTTTCATGTTGATTGGATTACATCTTGATGTGTTTTGAAGCATGAAATGACAAAGTGCACAAATTGGCACCAAAGTGGTGCATTCGGCCAAGGGTTGGAAATTTGGGGATTTTGTTTCTTTTGGTGTTTTGATGTTTTGAACATGCTAAGTTCATCTTAGAAATGATTTAGAATCATTCAAAATTGATTTGATCAATTTCGGACTATAATGGACAAAAATACCAAGTAAGGGTAATTTGGTAAATTCACTTAAATATGATTATTGAATTTTATTTCATAATTTGATTATTGGAATATTAAATAAATATGTTTATTTAATTAATCCGAGAAAAATTTTTGAAATTAGAAAATACGATTTTCCACCGCTCCCGCTGCGTTACCGGATTCATCCCCTAAAAACCCCTACATTTCCTTCAGGGGATAAGCATTAAACAGTGCAATACTTATTTTGAATAAGGTTCCATAAAAATCTGTTAGACAGACTTCATATTATATATGAACAGGAAAGAAACTAGATTTCTCATTCCTGAAGATTGGGAATGCTCGGCATATGCTTGGAAGGTACCAAACAAGAACCCAAATCGGATAAGTGCATATTAGTAATTGGATTGTCATAGGGAAACCAAAGTACTGTACTCATACAACTCACAGGAGAACAATGTAATTGTTACTCTCCATGCGGTTTTCCTAAGAGTAATTCCTATATGCAGTGGTAAGTGGGAGGAAAGTAAAACTCAATGGAAATATGAGTAATATTGTTCAAGGCACCAAGTCCTAACGGAACACCAACAGTTCATCATTGATGAAACTATACCAATAATCTTCGAATACACAAAACCGTGTAGGTCTAAGAGAGTCAGAAAACAACCTGGGAGGTATGAGTTTCTGATCTCACCTCATCAAGATGTCAATTTAATTAAGGAAGACGAACTCACTACGTATGAGGAAACGATACAAGGTATCGACTCCTTTTATGGCAAAGTGTCATAAAATCCGAAATGGATTCCATGTATATCAACCAAGTTTGGATACTAGTTGATGTACCAAAAGGCGTTGTGCCTATTGGTGAGTCTTCATGGTGAAGACATACATGAAATATGTCAACATACAAACGTACAAAGCTAGGCTTGTAGTGAAAGGGTATCTTCATCAATATAGTGTCAATTACGATGAAATATTTTACCCGTTGCCATGATTAAATCCATTCGGATAATATTTGCTAATGCTGCATATTTCTTTTATGAAATATGGCATCTGAACGTCAAAATCGCTTTCCTTAAACGGAAACCTTTAGGATGATGTATACAACATCCTGACGGTTTTGTCGTGCCATAACATGCAAGTTAAATCGATCCATTTATGGATTGAAGCAAGCATTACGTTCTTGGAACCAATATTTAGATGATATCATAATTTTATATGACTTCATTCAAAATGATATTGATTCTTATGTATATAAGGAGGTTATTGGGAGCGCACTAACAATGATTATCCTATAAGATGATGATGTATTGCTTCACAGCAATGATATTCCCATAATATAATCGGTGAAAGCTTGGCTTTCATGAAAATTCTCCGTAGACTTCTTGGGAAACAATGCCATTTTCTGTGGAGTTCCCAGAGGAGTCCATTGGGAAACAATGCCATTTTCTCTCAAGTAATCTTGAAATTCGTTGCTCAAGTATTCACCACCTCGGTCAAACCTTATTGACTTAATACTTTTATTAAGCTAGTTTTCTACTTCAGCTTTGAAGTCTTTGAATTTTTCAAAGGCTTCATATTTATACCGCATAAGGTACACATACCTATATCACAAGTGATCATCGATAAAGGTAATGAAGTATGAGAATCCACCTCTAGTAGTGACTGACATTGGTCTGCATACATCAGAGTGTATGATATCTAATGTCTCCGCTGCACGCTGTCTTTTACTTTTGAAGGGTAATTCAGTCATTTTACCAAGTAAACAAGACTCACTAATTCCAAAAGGTTCATATTTGAATGGTCTAAAATATTCATTCTTATGTAGCTTAGTTAATCTTGTTTCATTGATATGCCCTAAGCGACTATGCCATAGAATTGATTCATTAAGATTATTCGAGTTAATGTTGTATATATTAGAGGTTGAACATTCTTTGTTAGTTTGTAAGACATAGATACCATTATTCAAGTTTGCATACAACCTATGCCTAAGTTCGCATACAAACTATATCTTAGTTTGCATGCATAAAAGTAAATCAAAATAACGGCAAGCACACAATCTCATGAACACATGCGTGAATGTTTCCTCAAGCGGTACGTGGAGTTGTATCCCATGTACAGACCGCACTACCGTCCATTCAGATTGGCTACGGAATTTATGTCTGGGTTTCCATCCGATATACCACGAGAGGCAACACTCAAGCATTAACACAAACGCAATTATTAACCCAATGTTGACATACATGAAACATACGATAATGCATATAACCATAAATAACCGAAGGGACAAAACATGCAAAATAACAAGGAGGATAAATAACGCAAAATAAATGCGGAATAATAAAGTAACAATAAACAAAAATAAATGCAAGATAATAAAAGACTAATAATATCAAATAAATGCGGAATATTAAATATGTGACCAAAGAATTTGGTCGTTTTCAATGTAGGACTCCGCATGCCCGGTTGGACGTATTCCACGTCCAACCAAGCATGCCGTGTCCGGGATAACAAAATAAAATATAACAAATGGTGCCCTCAGGTCTTACCTTTTAAGTCGCTTCCCGGGAGTGCGTTGGGACGTCGCCGGAAAGGTTAACGTTTCACTACTTTTCTGGTTCGTGGATTCACAGTTTTTCTCACTGTTTTGCTGTTTCATTCGTGCTTTCCTCACTGTTTTTTGGCGTATTTTGCTGCTGTTTTCGTGTCTGTTTCAGGGACTATTTTGGACTATTTTCTCACTCGGTTTCCCATTCTGGTTTCTGTTCAATTATGGGCTGTTTGTTGATGGTGTGTGTGGCTTTGTCATTTGCGTGGGGTTTATTTGCTTCGGTCAGTGGGGTTGGTTGTGTGAAGGAGGAACGCGTGTCTTTGAAGTGAGTTGGTGTGAGGTGGCTTGATTTTTGTTGTTTTGTGTGTATTTATTTTTCCACGTCCAACCAAGCATGTCGTGTCCAGGATAACAAAATAAAATATAACAAAGGGTGCCCTCAGGTCTTACCTTTTAAGTCGCTTCCCGAGAGTCCGTTGGGACGTCGCCGGAAGGGTTAACGTTTCCCTACTTTTTTGGTTCGTGGATTCACAGTTTTGCTCACTGTTTCGCTGTTTCATCCGCGCTTTACTCACTTTTTTGACATATTTTGCTGCTGTTTGCGTGTATGTTTCGGGGACTATTTTGGATTGTTTTCTCACTCGATTTCTTAGGCTGGTTTCTGTTCGGTTAGAGGCTGTTTGTTGATGGTGTGTGTGGCTTTGTCGTTTGCGTGGGGTTTATTTGCTTCGGTTAGTGGGGTTGTTGTGTGAAGGAGGGACACGTGTGTCTTTGAAGTGAATTGGTGTGAGGTGGCTTGATTTTTGTTGTTTTATGTGTGTATTTATTTTCTAGGTGGCTTAGGGGTTTCTGTTTCGGTCGGTTTGGCTTGACAGTGTGTGCTTTATTTTTTGGCTTATATGTGTTGGTTAGGTACGTGACTTGAAGGGCTGTTGATGTCGGTTTGGTACGTGAATGGGCAACTATTCTTAGTTTGTTTGCTTGTTATTGTGTTTTCACGTGGCTCTTGTGAAATGGGCTGAGAGTAAGTTAGTGTTGATTGTAGGGGGCTGCCGAATGAGTGTTTAGAGGGAGAGGAGGCTTTAGGGTTTGTCCTTTGTTTCGGTTTGCTGTGTGAGTCAAATTGAGCTGTGAGTGGTTGATAAATGAGAAGGGTATTTGTTCGGCTGTTTAATGGATGTGACCGTGAGTGTGTTCTTGTGTGCAAGGTGTCACTTTTTGGCAGTGTGCATATGGTGTTTGTGCCGGGAGGATGTTGGCTGGCTTTAGGGTGGTCGGTGGCTTTTGTTGTTTTTTGACGTGAACCGTGTGTGAGTTACGTGAAGGAGAGATGCATTAGGGTTTCTTCGTTTTTAGGTTTATAGAGAGAGACTAGAGAGAGGATTATGGTTTTTTAGGGTTTTTTGGTTTGTTTTTCAGAGTTTTTGTGTTTTGGTTTGGAGAGAGAGAGACCAAGAGAGCAGACGTGCTTGAGGGTTTTGTTGAAGGGCTTATGTGTTTTCGTGAAGAAGCTTCAAGGGAGAGAGATGAGAGAGGGTTAGGTTTTCTTTGATGTGTTGTGTTGTGTGGCCGTGAATGAGCTCTAGGGTCTAAAGGTTTGGCTTTGGGTGTCTTTTTATAATAGGGAGCTAGGGTTGTCCTCATTCGGGTAGGAAAGAGATCATGTAATTATGGGGGATATCTCCGATTAGTGTGTCATAAGGAAAGGATCTATTCAATTAGGAAATTGATTTGTTTTAGTTTAGGAAAGATATTTATTTAATTTAGGCATGTGATTTATTTAAATTAAGAAGGTGATTATGTGTTTAATGTGTTAATTATTTTGGATTGGGCTTGGAGGCTTGGGCGTGTGGATGGGTGCGGGGATTTTTGGGCCGAGTCTAACAGTTAAAACAGAGAATAATCGAGCAACCTGAGGCTAAGCAAATGAATGAAATCTAACAAGGTATTGAGTTTTCCCTTCGGACATCCGTTTCCCGCGACTTTCGCAACTTAAAGGGTAGTGCCTCCATACGAGGCTCATCATCGGGTCTTATGTAAAAATACAGTGCCTACATTGATCTACATTATAGAGAGACCTCTTGGGCCTAAGCCAAAATCTGATCAGTTGGAACTAGAGCTTTGGAAGACTCATAGCGATGACAACTCGACTGCTCAATCTATTATGCTTGCTGCTATGACTCAACAATTCCGTCGTCAGAACAAGGGATTGGATCCCTATGAGATGATGGCGAAGTTGCATGATCTTCATCGATCTAATCTTAGATCATAGAGATATGAGTTGCAAAAGAAGCTCTTTCGCGCTCGCATGTTAGAGGGTACATCTGTTGAGAACCATGTGTCACAGATGATTACTGATATCGAACAGTTGAAACAGTTGGGCATTATCTTCGAGGCTGAGACTTCTATAGATTTGATCTTACAGTCTATGCCCGACAGCTGGAGTTGGTTCATCATGAACTATAATATGATGAACCAAGAACATACTTATAAAGAGTTAATGTCAACGTTGTGCGAAGCAAAAAAAGAGCTCCTGAAAGACAAGAAGCGCGAGGCGCAATTCGCTTCAACATCTCAGTCTTTGAGGGCTTGGCCCAAAGCGATTGGAGGTGTAAATAAGAAGAATATAATAATAATAATGGCAAGGCCAAATCGTCAAAGTCTTCTGGGAAGTCTAAGGACAAATCCCAAGATGTATATCTACAGTGCGGGAAGCGGGGTCACTGGAAACATGACTGCCGCGAGTACAAGGCACATATGATGGAAATCAAAGCGGGCAAGGCACCGGCTTCAGGTATGTTTGTTATAGAAATAAACATGTCTACTACTAGTTTTAAAAATTAGATTTTTGACTCTGGTTGTGGTACTCATATATGTACTGATGTGCAGGATCTGCAGATTAGCAGGAAACTGACCTCATGGGAGATTGATCTACGCGTTGGAAATGGGACACGAGTCGCTGTTTGGGCCGTTGGCACTTATATTTTGGAACTACCCTCGGGGCATGTACTTGAACTTACAGACTGTTATTATGTACCTAGTTTGACTAGGAATATTATTTATGTATCTATGTTAGCCCAATATGGGTATACTTTTGTATTTAGAAACACTGGGTGTTTTATATATAAAAATGATATGGAGATTTGCACTGCTGATATAAATAATGGTCTTTTTATTTTGAATATAAATCAATCTCAAACATATAATGTAACAAATAAAAGGCTTAAAATAAGTAACAAATATGAAACTTATATGTGGCATTGTCATCTGCGACACATAAAAAAAACACGTATATCCACACTTTCGAAGAGTGGGTACTTGGACAGATTTGATCCTAATTCATATGACGTCTGCGAATCTTGTTTATTAGGCAAAATACCCAAAACACCTTTTAGCGGTAAAGGTGCATGTGCCACCGAACTGTTAGCCCTCCTTCATAGTGACGTATGTGGACCCATGTCTAGCTAGGCTAGAGGTGGATATGAATACTTCGTAACCTTTACGGATGATGCATCGCGTTATGGTTATGTGTATATTATGAGACACAAGTCGGAAACCTTTGAGAAATTCAAAGAGTTTCGACACGAAGTAGAAAAACAGACCGACAAAAGTATTAAGCCATTATGGTCGGTCCGTGGTGGCGAATACTTAAGCAATGAGTTTCTTGATTACTTGAAAGAATATGGTATTATTTCACAATGGACTCCTCCCGGAACACCGCAATTAAACGTTGTGTCCGAACGGAGAAACCGAAATTTGTTGGACATGGTAAGGTCTATGATGAGTCGCACATAGCTACCTATTTCCTTCTGGGGATATGTATTGAACAGTGCAATACTTATTTTGAATAAGGTTCCGTCAAAGTCTGTCCAACAGACTCCGTATGATATATGAACAGGAAAGAAACTGGGTTTCTCATTCCTGGAGATTTGGGGTTGCTGGGCATACGTCAAACGTTTGGAAGGTACCAAATTTGAACCCAAATCGGATAAATGCCTATTTATAGGATATCCTGAGGAAACCAAAGGATATTACTTCTATCACCCATAAGAGAACAAAGTATTTGTTGCTCTACATGTGGTTTTCCTTGAGAAGGAATTCCTAAATGCAGTGGTAAGTGGGAGGAAAGTAGAACTCAATGAAAATCAGAGTGATACTGTTCCTGGCACAGAATCCTTAACGGAACATGAACAGTTCATCAGGGATGAAACTATACCACAATCTTCGAATACACAAGAACCGCGTAGGTCGGAGAGAGTCAGAAAATAACTTGAGAGGTATGGGTTTCTGATCTCACCTCATTGGGATAATAATCTTATTGAAGATAACGAGCCGGCTACGTATGAGGAAGCGATACAGGATATCGATTTCACTTTATGGCAAGATGCCATGAAGTCCGAAATGGATTCCATATACACCAACCAAGTTTGGACACTGGTTGATGCACCAGAAGGCGTAAAACCTATTGGTTGTAAATGGGTCTTCAAGAAGAAGACTGACATGGATGGCAACATACAAATGTACAAAGCTAAGCTTGTGGCGAAAGGGTATCGTCAACGACATGGTGTCGATTACGATGAAACTTTTTCACCTATTGCCATGATTAAATCCATTCGGATAATGATTGTTATTGCTGCATATTTCGATTATGAGATATGGCAGATGGACGTCAAAACTGCTTTCCTTAACAGAAACCTTTGGAGGATGTTTATATGCAACAGCCTGATGATTTTGTCATACCAAGACTTGCAAACAAGGTTTGTAAGTTAAATCAATTCATTTATGGATTGAAGCAAGCATCGCGTTCTTGGAACCAACGTTTTGATGAGATCATAAAAGAATATAATTTCGTTCAAAACGAGGATGATCCTTGTGTATATAAGAAGGTTAGTGGGAGCGCACTGACATTCATTGTCCTTTATGTCGATGATGTATTGCTAATAGGCAATGACATTCCTATGCTACAATCGGTGAAAGCTTGGCTTTCATTAAAATTCTCCATGAAGGATCTGGGAGAAGCAGCCTTTATTATGGAATAAAGATCTACCGGGATAGATCTAGAAAGCTGCCTAGACTCTCCCAGAGCACGTACATTGACAAAGTGTTGAAGAGATTCAACATGGATCAGTCCAAGAGGGGACTGTTGCCAGTGTCACATGGCGTCACTCTATCTAATGACATGTGTCCTAAAACTGAAGATGAGAGACACAACATAAGTCGAATCGATCATGTATGCCATGATATGTACGTGACCTGATGTCTCCTATGCTTTGAGCATGTGTAGTCGCTATCAAGTCGATCCACGTGATGGTCACTAGATGGCGGTTAAGAATATCCTTAAATATCTTAGACGAACTAAGGATGCTTTCTTAATCTATGGGGATGGAGAACTTGAGGTAACTGGGTATACCGATGCAAGTTTCCAAACCGATAAAGACGACTGTAAGTCGCAATTCGGGTACATATTTTGTTTGAACAACGGAGCAGCAAGCTGGAAATCTTCCAAGCAAGAGACTGTTGCCGATTCAACAACAGAAGCAGAGTATATTTCTGCAGCTGAAGCTGCAAAAGAGGCAGTTTGGATCCGTAAATTCCTAATTGGATTAGGAGTAGTTCCATTAACAGTTGAGCCCGTTCCATTTTATTGTGACAATAATGGGGCTATAGTGTAGGCTAAGGAACTGCGGTCTCATCAATGATCCAAGCATGTTCTTCGACGATTCCATCTGATTCGTGAGATCATACATCATGGCGATGTGAAGATCGAGAAGGTCGCATCAGATGACAACCTTGCAGATCCGCTGACGAAAGTTATTCCTCAGCAAAAGTTTGAGCGACTTGTACATAGTTCAGGTGTTAGATGCTTGAGTGACTTGCTATAGGCCAAGTGGGAGATTGTTGGACAATTATGACCCATAGCGTCACTATTTGTAAAAGACATTGTGGTTTTTGTACAAATTAACTATGTGACAATGGAAATTGCATCTTATCATTTTGTAATTTTTTATTACTTGGATATATAAATGATAAAAGTCTTTATGATTAGTTCCAGATTGATAAGAGATGAGACAGCATCAATCAATGAATGGTTTAATCATTAAATATCTCTAGTCGTAGTATTATCGAGACTGGATATCGATAATGCGGAATAGACTACTATTGCACTTTTGCGTGTTATGGAAACGTAACAGCATAGTTCTCATATATTTAAGTATTGGATACTCATGCAGGCGTGATAGGAGGTTGTGTTTACCGATGGTACTGTTGGACAATTATGACCCATAGTGTCACTATTTGTACAGATCACGGTGTTGTTGTACAAATTAACTATGTGACAAAGGAGATTGCACTCTTATCATTTGTGATTAGATCACCTAGATATATAAATGATGAGAGGTCCTTATGATTTGTTCCTGGATTGAGAATGATATGAGACAGTATCAATCCACGAAGGATAAATCATTAAATATCCCTAGTTAGAGTATTATCGAGATTGGACATCGATGAATACGTAAAAGACTAGTATTACACTTGTGCGCGTTGTGAGGGCACAACGGCATAGTTCTCATATATTTGGGTATAGGATACTCATGCAAGTGTAATAGGAGGTTGTGTTTACCGATGGTATGGGAAACATCTTTGCTCTGGATAGAACCCCTCGGAATTTCATTGGTAGTATGACTATGTGTCTATGGAAATCAGAAATCAGGGTAGGTATATTTGGTCTTAACCTGAGACTTGCACCGCTAATACTTGCGACAATCAATATACTTTGGTTGCGGTCGTCCAGGACTTTAACAGGTTCTGTGTACGCCAATGCTAAGTATATTGAAAATCGTAGTGTGTTGGGTGTGATGTCAAGACGGAAGTATCACTCCAGTCATATGGAGATTATGGTCACGTAGGATACGGTTCTAGTACTCTTAAGTACTGCAGCCATTGGGATAATATGACTTGGTCATAGTTATCCGATATAGAGACTAGTTACCAGACATCTGATATGTGCTTCGTACAGGGCATACACATTTCCAGCCCCAGGCCTAGCACGTGATCATCCGATACTGGACAGAAATACGCAATACTACGGTATACTACGCTTGATATAGATCCTTTATTCCTGTAAGGATATTTCCGGATAATTGGGTAGGCATGGTGCTTTGCTAGAAGCCAACCTTGTCTTGTAAATCGGTAAAACGTAGTACTTGGTACTTACGTGTCCGGATAGTTCGACGACTGAGTTTACTGCCAACATATCCGGGGATCTCATGGGTCGCTTCCCAAAGATTCACCTATGACGTATGACTCGCACTTTAATTAATCTGGGATTAATTATATAAGAGAGAATATTAACCAGGGATTAATAGCAGAGATATTTTATATGGGATAAAATATCAATTAAAGAGAGATAACGATTAATTTCGAATTAATCGATTAACTAATATATTCGATATACTAATCGAAATTAGATTTCGACGCGGAATTAAAATTATATTTTAATTCGGGCGAACGAATTAATTCAGAATTAATTCGTTAGCGACGTGAATAGTGATTTCGCTAGGCGTAATCATTTAATAACGACGCAACGAAAAATTCATTAATTTGGAATTAGCGAACCCGAGCCCGAGATTATTTGCGAGTGCATTCGCATTTCAAATTCGAGTGCGGCACGCAAGTCAAATCAAGCGTCAAATCGCTAGTCGCTTCTAGCGTCACATCATTCGTCAATCAAGTGATGTATGTCTTTCACTTTGAGTGATTGAAGCTAGTCACTATTCATGATTGATGGAAGTGATGTGAGTGGTTGGTGCCATTATAGCTTTAATGGTTTGCTTTTTGAAAGCCAAATTCATGTGAAATGAATTTGAAATTCAAATTAGTGTATAAGATATACAAATTTGGAACAAACAAAACACAACTCTTTTTCTCTCATATCACGCCCAAGAGGGCAAAATTTCTTCACATGTCAAGGCAGTCACTGCCGAGAGTCAGGAAGAAATGGGGAGCAATGTGGCAAAAATCATAAGAGCTAGCACTTCGAGAGACATGCGAAGGTGATAGGGAAGTCCACCCATGAGCCGGGGATCATTCGACGAAGCTTGGAGCTTGTTCGAGGTCCTCCAATGGCCGCAACTCAGTGCACTCTCACAGCAGCTCACTGCCGAAGTACAGAGGGCAGAATTTCATTTTTGTTGCCTCCGCGTCACTCAACTGATCGATGTAAGTATTCCGCAACTTTCTCGATTGTATTCACACATGTTTGATTGCTTTTGATTCGTTCCTCGGGGCCTAGAAACTCCAACAATGGTATCAGAGCGTTGTTAAAAGCATGAAACGAATTTAGGGCTTAAGATTTGGGTAAATGTTTTTTTAGCATGATTTGAATTAATTGGATGTTTGAGTATGCTTATTAACATGTTTAATTGAAGTTTGATTGGATCAATTTCAAGAAAAATGATTTGGAACATTTTTCCCCAAAATTTCTTGCTTGGCCGAGAGTTATGCCCTAATTATGTCTTGGTGATTTTTGATTTTTATTCATTGGATGAATTGGAAATCATTAGGGGATATTGATTTAATGTTGGATTGAATTTGATTTGGACAAAATAATCCCTCCAATGACGAGACTTTGAGCATGTTGAATGGGTTTGATTTTTGTTAAATTGTGTTGGACATAATTTAATAATGATAAGCATGATTAATTAGGCTAATTTGATGTTTTGGAAATATTGATTTGGGTGATTAATTGTGTTATACACTTTAATGTAATTAAATGTGAAATTGGATTTTTGTGTTTAATTAAATTGGGCCTTAAAATTGGATTTGGGCTTGTTGTGTTGTTATTTGGCTTAATGGGCTTAGTTGTACTAAGTTGGGTTTAGGCAAAATTGGTTGGATCCAATTAGGCCCAAAACCGCCTCCATAAAGCCCAAATGCGACAAATTAACCTTTAAAGTTTAATTGGGCCTAATGGGCCAAAATTGATTTATAGGCTTATGGGGTAATTCCCGGATTGGACTTTGGTTATGGGTTTGACCCGAGTTGACCAAAAGTCCACGCCTTAAGAAATTAATTAAATGCCCATTGGACTTTAATTAAATTAACGTTGGACGTTAATCGGGCTTTGAGACCCGTAGCGATTAAATTTAGAATTTAAGTCGTAAAAGGTTTATAAATAAAGTGTAATATTTAATTTGGAATTAAATAGCGAATTAGAATTAAATGCATATTAAATTGGATTTAAAGATGTAGTTTAATTTAATTTGAGAATTCGTACTTTGAGTACTTATTCGCAAAACGAGTTTGACTCGAGCAAAATCAAATCGTTGTTTGAACATTGGATGATCATTAATTATCATATTAATTAATTTGATTAGATTGATTGATAACATGCTTGTGTGAATACATGATTGCGATGCATGAATAATGTATATCGGATGGATATTAGATGGGTGGGACAATTTTAGAAATTGTAATAAATTTGATTTATTAATTGGACCTGCGTGTCCAGCCTTATCACCTCATATTCTTTGTATTCTCTTTTCACCTATTCCCCTCAATGTAGATGAGGTTTCTTTAGAAGTGTAGTGTAAAGGGTAGAAGTAATACTTGTGCTAGCGGGAGAAAGAAATGGAGAGATTTGATCTAGGATCATTGTGTAAAGTATTCATCCGCATATCATTATTAATTATCATATGCGCTTTATTATGTGTTTAGAATGCATGTTTAAGGGTGTATGATGATGAGACCTTAACAAAGATAATAAATTGGTTGCCAATTTGCACTCGAAAAACCCTCGCAAAATATTAAGCGATTTTCCTTCCATTGGTGATTCTCACTCAAGATCCGAGACTGGCATTGGCTTGTTGGCCAAAGTCAAGGCCTTTGTCCGTCGAGGATGTGTTTGAATCATGAGAGCTTTGTTCCATATCAGTGTCTTGTCCAAGTTGTGGTTTGTTGGCCAAAGTCAAGACCACTTCTTGTCCATCGACATTGATTACGAAGCTTTCCATGGTCAATGGGTCGCGCTTGACTGGGATCACTAAGTTTGTTGTGCCAAAGCTAAGTCTTAGTTGATTCAGAGGAAAAAGGTTAGGTAATACATTGGATGTATTGGCATATATAAGATATATGTTTCGGACTTGGATGTCCCCCTACCGGATCTAGGAATTGGATTGGATCCAATCGATCTTAGAGATCTACCTAGTTAATTATCATACAATTTGTTGGCCAAAGTCAAGATTGTGTGATATTTAACGGGATCGTAGCCCATTAGGAAACATGGTTTCCCGAGTACTCGACAGAGGGTTAGAGGCTCGCCGAAAAATAGTAGGAGACAAGAATTGAATTTGCAATATTCGTTCAATTACTCACCATACGCGCTCAAAACAAATATCATTCGTCGTCAATAATTAAATGTTAGTTGGACTAATATTTAAATTGTTGTTTTATAAATAGTTGGACTATATATTCAAACTATTTAATTATAGTTGATTAAATAGTTAAACTATTATAATCATTATAATAAATAGTACCTAAATCTTTGATTAAATAGTTAAACTATTAAAATCGAGATTAAAATGAAAGATTGACATTTAAATCATAATCCTATGGAAAATGTATTTAAATGTTTTAATTTTCTAATTGGGAATTAATTTCAGGATGGTCCTGGAAAATAATAAGTTTTTATTTGATAAAATAATATATTAAGCCTAAGCCCGGAGTTAAGCAAACAGTAGAGCATGATATTTGGAATATTCATGTGATGATAACTTAAGTGCTTAATCCAATAAGCTTGTCGCGGTAGACTCCTTAATTTCTGAATCAGAACTAAGGATTAGATCCTTAAAGTATGATAAAGAAATTGAATGATCTTAATAAATCTATTAACTTAGATTTTAGAAGTAATAAATTGCAATTGATAACTCTTGGAGAGTTAATGACTATTCTCAAGGAGATAAAGTCAAAGTTTGCAATGAGGCAGGTAGCGCAAGGCGCACTTTACTTCGATATTCTAGAAACTCGAGGCTTGGCCAAGGGCTTCTGGAGTGTTGAAAAGGCAAAGGCAAAATCATAAGAATCTTCTGGGAAGATAAAGGACATATCCCAAAATGTCTGCCTAAATGTGGCAAACGGGATCGCGGAAGCGTGATTGCCGTTTAGACAAAGCAGACATGAAGGAATTGAAGAACGAGGAAGGCTCTGACTTCAAATATGATTGTCATAATTATATTCATTACTAGTATTGAAGTTAGATTTTAAATACTTAGTGTGGCACATAAATATAGATTGATGTTCAGAATCTGTTTTGAAAAGGATACTGACTCCAATCGAGATTAATCTGCGATTTGTAAACGGGACGAAAGTCGCTGTTTTAACTGTAGATACCTAAGTTTAAGAACTACCCTTCGGGTGTGTACCTAAATTAGGAAACTGTTATAATGTGACTAGTTTGACTAGAAACATTATCTCCATATCAGTGTTTAACCCGCTGCGGGTGAACCTTTATATTCTAGAACACTAAAGTATTTTATTATATAAAGATGATATTGAGATAAACACATTAGATGTGAATGAAAGAATTTATATTTTGAATATAAATAATATCTCAAACATATAATATGACAAACAAATAGCTCAAACTGATTTGATCAGATGAAACTAATTGTGGCATTTTTGTCTGGGACACAATCAAACAAGACTCGTATATCCACACTTTTGAAGAGTGGGTACTAGGACTAATTTGATCCTATTCAAATAAAGTCTATGAATCTAGTTTATTGGGCAAAGTGCACAAAACACTATTTACTTGGTAAAAGTGCAAATGCCACCGACCTGTTAAGCCCTAGTTCATAGTGAAGTAAGTGGGCCCATGTCTAGCTAGGCTAGAGGTGGATATGAATATTTCGTGACCTATACGGATGTGACATCGTGTTATGGTTATGTGTTTCTTTTGAAGAACACAAATCAAAAACTTTTACAGTTTCGACACGAAATAGACAAACAGATCGGCTAATGTATTGAACCGTCACGGTAAGACCGTAATGGAAAATACTTAAGCAATAAGTTTCTTGTATACTTGAAAGAGTATAGTATTCTTTCAATGAGGACTCCTCCAGGAACACGTCATTCTGACGGTGTGTCCGAACGGATAAACCGAATTTTATTGGACATGATAAGGTTAATCATGAGTCACTCTGAGCTACCATTTCCTTCAATAGATAAGCATTAACAATGTATAACTTATTTAGAATAAGGTTCCATAATAATATGTTTGACAGATTTCATATTAGATATGAACGGGAAAGAAACATAGTTTCTTATTCCTGAATATTTGGGTATGCTACATATGTTTGGATGATACCAAACTAAAACCCAGATTGGATAAGTGCCAATTGTAGGTTATCCTAGGGATACCATAAGTATTGTACTTATACATCTCACTAGAGAACAATTAGATTGTTGCTCACCATACGGTTTTCCTAAGAGGAATACCAATATGCAGTGGGAGGGTAGTAAAACTCGATGAAAATCAGAGTAATTCTATTCCTGGCACCGATTCCTAATGGAACACAAATAGTTCATCAAGGATGAAACTATTACCATTAATCTTCGAATACACAAGTACCGCGTAGGTCAGAGAGAGTCAGAAAACAACCTGGGGTATGGGTTTCTGATCTCACCTCGTAAAGATGTCAATCTTTTGAGGTATACCAACTGACTACGTATGAGGAAGTGATACAAGGTATCGACTCCCTATTATGACAAAGTGTCATGAGTCCAAAATGGATTCCATGTATAACAACTATGTTTGGATACTAGTTGATGTCAGCAAGGCATTGTGCCTATTGGTACTTATAAGTCTTCAAGGAAGACATACATGGATGGCAACATACCAATGCATAAAGCTAGGCTTTTAGCGGAAAGGTATAGTTATCAACATTGTGTTGATTATGAGAGTCAGAAAACAACCTGGGGTATGGGTTTCTGTTGCCACGGTAAATCCATTTGGATAATGCTTGCTAACGCTGCATGTTTCATTTATGAAATATGTCAGCAGAACGGACAATCGCTTTCCTGAAAATGAAACCTTTTGGAGGATGTTTATAACATCCTGACGATTTTGTCATACCAAAACTAGCAAACAAGGTTTGTAGGTTATTCGATCCATGTATGGATTGAAGCAAGCATAGGTTCTAAGAATTATCGTTTTGATGTAATCATAATAGTTTATGATTTAATTCAAAACGAAAGGATTCTTGTGTATATAAGAGGGTTAGTGGGAGCGCACTGACAATAAATGTCCTCTAAAATAATGATAATACATCATTTCTTGGAAATGATATTCCCATAATACAATCGGCGAAAGCTTGGCTTTCATGAAAATCACCGAGAAATCGTACATTGAAAAATATACTCGACCTGATGTCTCATACGCTTTGAACATATGGATTCACAAACATGCCAATCCAAGTGATAGTCAGTGGATTGATGTTAAGAACATCCTTAGTTTCTTAGAGAACTAAGGATGCTGTGTTAAACTCTGGAGATGGAGAACTTGAAGTGATTGGGTTCACTACTGCAAGTTTCCCAAACCGATAAAGATGATTAAAAGTCGCAAATGGTACAATACAGTTTGAATAACGGTACACTGAGCTGGAATTCTTCCAAGCAAGATACTGTTACCGAATAAACAACAAATGCAGGTTATTGCAGCAGCTGAGGCAGCAATAGAAGCCTTCTGGATCGATAATAAATCTAGTTAGAATAGATATAATTCTGTTAGCAGTTGAGCTAGGCTTGAGCACAGACTAAAGAATTAATGGTCTCATCAACGATCCAGATATATACTTCGATATTCATCTGATTCGTTCGGATCATACATCGTGGCGATGTGATGATCGTATAAATCGCGTCAGACGAAAATCATGAAAATCCGCTGACGAAAACCTTCTTAGCAATTTGAGCCAATCGTACATAGTTCGTGTGTTAGACACTCGAGTAACTGGCTATAGGCCAAGTGTGAGATTGTAGGACAATTGTGACCAATAGCGTCACTATTTGTACAGATCACGGTGTTGTTGTACAAATTAACAATGTGACAAAGGAGATTGCACTCTTATCATTTGTGATTATATCACCTAGATATATAAATGATGAGAGGTAATTATGATTTGTTCCTGGATTGAGAATGATATGAGACAGTATCAATCCACGAAGGATAAATCATTAAATATCCCAAGTCAGAGTATTATCGAGATTGGACATCGATGAATACGTAAAAGACTAGTATTACACTTGTGAGCGTTGTGAGGGCACAACGGCATAGTTCTCATATATTTGGGTATAGGATACTCATGCAAGTATAATAGGAGGTTGTGTTTTACCGATGGTACGGGAAACAGCTTCGCTCTGGATAGACCCCCTCGGAATTCCATTGGTAGTATGACTATGTGTCTATGGAAATCCGAAATCAGGGTAGATGTATTTGGTCTTAACCTGAGACTTGCACCGATAATACTTGCGACAATCAATATATTTTGGTTGTGGTCGTCCAGGACTTTAACAGGTTCTGTGTACGCCAATGCTGGGTATATTGAGAATCGTAGGGTGTTGGATGTGATGTCAAGACGGAAGTATCACTTCATTCATATGGAGATGATGGTCACGTAGGATACGGTTCTAGTACTCTTAAGTGCTGCAGCCATCGGGATAATATGACTTGGTCATAGTTTTCCGATATAGAGACTAGTTACCAGACATCCGATATGTGCTTCGTACGGGGTAGACACATTTCCAGCCCCAGGCCTAGCACGTGATCATCCGATACTGGAGAGAAATATGCAATACTACAGTATACTACGCTTGATATAGATCATTTATTCCTGTAAGGATATTTCCGGAGAATTGGGTAGGCATGGCGCTTTGCTAGAAGCCAACCTTGTCTTGTAAATCAGTAAAACGTAGTACTTGGTACTTACGTGTTCGGATAGTCCGACGACCGATTTTACTGCCAACATATCTGGGGATCTCATTGGTCGCTTCCCAAAGATTCACCTATGACGTAGGACTCGCACTTTAATTAATATAGGATTAATTAGATAAGAGAGAATATTAATCTGGGATTAATAACGGAGATATTTTATCTGGGATAAAATATCATTTAAAGAGAGATAACGATTAATTTCGAATTAATCGATTAATTAATATATTTGATATATTAAACGAAATTAGATTTCGACGCGGAATTAAAATTAGATTTTAATTCTGACGAACAAATTAATTTAGAATTAATTCATTAGCGACGTGAATAGTGATTTCGCTAGGCTTAATCATTTAATTACGACGCAACGGAAAATTCGTTAATTTGGAATTAGCGAACCCAAGCCCAAGATTATTTGTGAGCGCATTCGCATTTCGAATTCTAGTGCGGCACACAAGTCAAATCAAGCATCAAATCGCTAGTCGCTTCTAGCGTCACATCATTCGTCAATCAAGTGATGGATGTCTTTCACTTTGAGTGATTGACGCTAGTCACTATTCATGATTGATGGAAGTGATGTGAGTTGTTGGTGCCATTATGGCTTTAATGATTTGCTTTTTGAAAGCCAAATTCATGTGAAATGAATTTGAAATTCAAATTAGTGTATAAGATACACAAATTTGGAACAAACAAAACACAACTCTCTTTCTCTCATCTCTTTCATCTCACGCCCAAGAGGGCAAAATTTCTTCACTAGTCAAGGCAGTCACTGCCGAGAGTCAAGAAGAAATGGGAAGCAAGTGTGGTGATTTTTGTGGCAAAAATCATAAGAGCTAGCACTCCGAGAGACATGCGAAGGTGATAGAGAAGTCCACCCATGAGCCGGGAATCGTTAGACAAAGCTTGGAGCTTGTTCGAGGACCTCCAATGGTCGTAACTCAATGCACTGTCACAGCAGCTCACTGTCGAAGTACAGAGGGCAGAATTTCGTTTTTGTTACCTCTGCATCGCTCAACCGATCGATGTAAGTATTCCGCGACTTTCTCGATTGTATTCACACATGTTTGATTGCTTTTGATTCGATCCTCGGGGCCTATAAACTCCAACAGGTACGGAAACAGCTTCCCTCTGGATAGACCCCTCGGAATCCCATTGGTAGTATGACTATGTGTCTATGGGAATCCGAATTAGGGTAGGTGTATTTGGTCTTAACCTGAGACTTGCATCGCTAGTACTTGCGACAATCATTACGCTTTGGGTTTGGTCATCCAGGACTTTAACAGGTTCTGTGTACGCCTCTTTTGGGTTTATTGAGAATCGTAGTGTATTGGGTGTGATGTCAAGACGGAAGTATCACTTCAGTCATATGTAGATGATGATCACACAGGGATACATAACTGGTACTTTATTGTGTTGCAACCATCGGGATAATATGACAAGGTCATGATTATCCGATTAAAGAGACTAGTTGTTTGTGATCCGATATATGCTTCGTACGGGACATACACTATTCAAGCCCCATGCCTAGCATGTGACATCTGATATTGGATCGTAATACACAATACTACGTATACTACGCCTGACATAGATTATATATTCATTTAAGAATATTTCTGGAGAATTGGGTAGGCACGGTGCTTTGCTAGAAGCCAACCATGTCTCGTAAATCGGTAAGAATGTAGTACGAGGTACTCACATGTTCAGATAGTCCAACGACCGGATTTACTGCCAACATATCCATGGATCTCGTGGGTCGCTTCCCGAAGATTCACCGACGGCGTATGATTCGAACATAATTAATCTATGATTAATTGCGGATAGATTTTATCTGGAATAAAATACTATTTGAAGAGAGAGAACGATTAATTTGGAATTAATCAATAAAATAATATATTCGATATATTAAATGAAATTAGATTTCATAACGGAATTAAAATTAGATTTTTATTCGGGCGAACGAATTAATTTAGAATTAATTCGTGAGTGACGTGAATAGTAATTTTGCTAGGCATAATTATTTAATTAATTTGATTTAATTACGTCGCAACGGAAAATTCGTTAATTCGGAATTAAGGAACCCGAGCCCGGAATATGTTTGCGGGCCCACTCGGATTTTGAATCAAGTGGGGCCCATATGTCACATCACTTGTCACTTTATTCACTTTTTGGTGATGGAAGATAGTGAAGACATTTGAGATAACTTGTTTCTTACACAAGTGTCAAGTGTGATTGACCTTTACCAAAGATTTGGTATATGATATTTTGAATTTTGGAAAATCAAATACATATGAAAAACAAAGTCATTCACCTCTCTCTCTCTCTCCCACACAACTCACGCCCAAACCCTCTCCCTTTGGCTTGGCCGAATTCATCACTTCAAGAAGAAATAATTGTTGCAATTTTTTCTAAGTGCTAGCACACCAAAGAATCATATAAGGTGATAGGGAAACCTTTCCCAAGAGCTTGGAATTCATTCTCAAAGCTTGGAGCTTGGACATCAACATTCAAAGGAAGCTTGGAGACTTTCAAATGAGCAAAGTTTTTTGTTCTCTACATATCCTTTCAACCGAACAATCTGAGTATATTTCTATTATTCTCCTTTGTGTATTCACAATATTTCATGTTTGGAATAATCTTGGGAAGACCTTAGAAACCTAACACCGACAACGGTGCTAAATTTTGATTACGCCCAAAAACTACTTGCAGTTACTTGCGGTCGTCGCAATATAGTTGAGGTGTCGATTCCTCAGAGAGATGGTTACAGAAACTAATTTACTCAAACAAAAACTTTAGCAGTAACTAAGGCAGAAAGAGATAGATTGACTGGTAAAATAAGATAAAAAAAATATGGATAAATACTTAGGAAAATCAATAGAGAGATATGACAAAGCATCGGGAATCCCTCTTATATCAAACTCATATATTCAGTTATTAATTCTTGTTAATACTCAACTCAAAGTTTCACATCCAAAACCAATAGTCGGAGAATATTCAATTCTACGTATATTCAATTCTAAGTTAATCAATGATTATTTTCTCTGTGCTAACAGCACACAAAAGTCATCATTACGAGCTATCTAACGTCAACAATATACCATCAGGAAATACTGCAGCAGAAGACCAACACATAAAATAATTTTACCAGTCATAACTGAGTTCGTAAATCTCACATAGAAGAAGCATGACTAGATCTATATGAGAGTTGACAAAACACAATCTCTGGGCTCAGAAATCGTAAGATAATAAAGAACAACAACCATCAATTGTATTAAATGTTAAAAAGTACTTTAAGAATCAGCAATATAGATATAGAAATTCAAATACAAAAGTTCATCCTTAACTTTTCTTAGGAGATTATTTCTCCATGGGGAATAGAAAGATAGCCTGAATAGATCGTAGAGATGGCATGTTTGTCTTTGAAATTCTTCATTTTTCTCTCTCAATCTTGTGTTTGTAGCTCTGATTTTTCTATTCTCTTAGGGTTTGGACGAAGTTGGGTTTATATAGAAAAGCCTCAGAGTCATTATACGAGTCAAACACATCAAAATCAGGGTTTTAGATTGTTCCAGGGCGACGCGGTGCTGGTATTTTATCGCTGCGGCGCCCAACTCTCTAGACTTCACTATGTAGCGCGTTTCTGGGGGCGCATAGCGACGCCCAGAGTTAGTGCGTCATGACGCGAGGCAGTGGAAAATTTATGGTTTCGTGCTTTCTTCGTTTTTGCTCTTCCTGCGTGCTTCTGATGCGTCCGTTAGGTCCCGAAACATGTATAATTGCTCCAATCTTCATGTTTCATTGCTTCTTAATAACAAAGCACAAAATAAACTATAATTACGATTAAAAAATATGATAATGAAGCCGAGTTGGTGGCATTCAAAGTACACTTTCGTGCGCTTATCAGGCATCAATTATCGATTAAGGCGAAATACAGATGAATAACTGATATGTGATACCAGTTATACATCTCAACTGTAAAAAGTTTTAAAAATCGTTCTCGCCTGCAGTTAGATTATAGTATCATAAATTCCAAATTCAAGATTAAAAAATATCAGGATACGATCATGTATGTTTCCGCATCGCGCTTTTAAATTGTACCCATCGAAAACGAACTCTTTGACTAGCTGATATTGAAGCTCCATCTATAATTGAATAAGGTTTTTATTATTGTGTAGATGGATTTTTGAAAATAACGGATCAATACCGACCCCTCGGTTATTGAGTCGATTTCTTTAGTAGTTTTTTATTTACATAATTTTTTTAATTTTTATTTTAAGTATTTTTATCCTTTTGATTTTTCTTTGATTTAGTATGATATATTTGGCATGCACTAATACTACTAAGAAAAATATAATTTTCGTTATTCGATTAGAATTTTCGAATTTTACAGTTATTTTATTAGAAAAGAAAAGAAAAATTCCAAAGTTATTAAATATGGTAGGGGTGTTCATAGGGTCGGGTCGCGGGACCCGCGAGGGTTCATAAAAAAATTATAAAATTTTGACTCGACCCGACCCGACCCTATATAAATTTTATTATTTTTCTAAAATTTTTATTAATACTGATTAAAACAGAAAAAACCAAAAAAAAAAAAAATTACACATTCGCAGAGTCCTTTCTAATTTTTATCATTTATTTTCAGTGTGTAGCCATTACATTATAATTATTTACCATACAAGCCAGAGAAATTATGTTCCTGACAAAGGCAATTTATTCCACCTGCAGGAAAAAAAATTAGAGATCATAATTATGAAAAAAAAAAGAAGGAAAGCTAGATCAGCAAAGAATTAACATATGTATTGAAATCTTGAAGAAAAGCAAAGTAAATTAAGTTCTGCTCTTTTTCTAAAATTTTTATTATTTTTTTAAAATATTTATTAATTTTCTAAAATTTTTATTATTATTTTTAAAATTTTTACTATTATTTTATTTGTATTAAAACTTTATATATATGATATTTTTTGGGACATAAAATAACTAATATTTATATTTCAAATTAATTAATTCATTTAAATTTTTTTTTTTTTAAAATAACCCGACGACCCGACCCAAATTGAACCCAATCAGGTTCCACTACCGCGTGACCCAACCCGCGACCCGACTTTCCCTTTACCCGACCCGATGGGTCTAACAAAATTTCAAAAAACGCAACCCGACCCGACCCGTGAGCACCCCTAAAATATGGGACTCTGAGTGGACAATCAATCGTCAAAAATAAGGACGCGATTGAGCATCAAAGACTCAAAAAAATTAAGCCAAAAATACCAAATATAAATAGATTGCCTTTTTTCATTCTCGAGGAAATGTCTGAATCTTCTTGCCCAATGGTACA
>SKCR01026590.1:0-171430 GCA_019454045.1 Zanthoxylum bungeanum
TGTTAGCACTCACACCACTAATACAGACTGGCTTGGTTACGGTGTATGAAGAATGGATAGTGTCGCGTTGTTTCAATAGCTCCTCCACCTATGTTGTATGAAGAAAGCTCAAGACGAATAAACAACAAACATACATGATTATGGATATGGTTAGATTATCACAATTGACTCTGATGATGCCAACCACTTAGACAAGCTGGAAAAATGAACCTTACCTAGCAGTTTTGGATCATATTTTGCAGTTCTCTTTAAATTGAGGAAAATGGAATAAACCATGAAGTGTGCACTGTGCAGAACCGATGACAGTGACAAGAATGTGACAAATTTTGGGAACATCTAAAACATCGTCTGTCACCCCCTTTCAGAACGATGACCTCATTATACTCTTGACATAACTCATCTCAGGTACTGTGTTGCACAGGCAGTTTTTCTTAATGTTCAATGCATGTGGTTCCTCCTAACATGGTAAGATGTACTAGTGAATGACTATGTAGGCATGCAAGTCTGTATTCCAAAGGGAATAGACCAGTTGATTAAGCCTCTCTTTTGTAATGGAAGCAAGAAGTCGAAGGATTGATCCCCCTCGCACCAACCTCAGAGGGGTTTATTTAATTTATGTTTGTGCATGGGGTGGAGGGTGTGTCTTTGTTTGAAATCAGCAGTGAGTTTGATCCAGAATTAGCTCACATTGGTGTATCAACTAAAGCTTACTTGGCAGCCAAATCAGCTAACCACAGTTGAGCAGTGTTACAAACTACTCGTGAAGAAGTGAGCAGGACCTGCTGGGCTGGCAAGTTGCTTGCCAGCGTGGGGGGAATCCTTGTTAATTTTACAAAAATGGCTGAGATCATTTAAGTTGTTATTGTTGGTGACAATCCTTGTAATTGATTTTTTAGAATGGCAACTTGCAGAGCATGAAATGCAGAGGCAATAATAACACTGCCTCATCTCATAAATTTTTAAGTGGCTTAACCTTAAAAACAAAAATGGAATTCAGTTGAAAAGAGACATTTAAGGTTCCGGAACATACAGATTGCTTCTCCTGGCTATATCTATTGGTCACTTCTTGAAATCGTGCCAACGCCTAGAAAACATCACGAGAATTGTAAGAGCAATCGTGTTTCTGACAATCTAAAACAACAAATGCCCGGAAAAGTAGGAATAATACCTTTCTGTATTCTATCTCAAATCCGCGCAACTCGGTTCTCTTTCTCAAAATCTGAGCCTCGATATCTTTAAGCTTTTCTGTGGTGTCTTCATATGTCTTTGCACAAAGTGCCTCAATTGTATAGCAAGCAGTCTTAAAAAAATTATCTCCTGAGAAAATTACAGCAGACGTCGGTAAAAGTAATTATGTTGACCATTTCTGTAAGACGGCTTTCAAAGATGAAGGTATAAATTTCACGGTTCAGACCATAAACAGCGAAAATATGAGTGCCAGCTTTAATTTCTGAAACCTCACAAGGTTGCAGACCTTCCAATCGTTTAAAGAAAGCAGATTCAGGGTCTTTAGCAATTGCCATCTGCACCACAAACATGTGGATAAATCACCAGTTCTTGGGCCATAATAAAATGCAAAATATGCAACCAAAGAAAAAAGAAACAACAATGAAAATAAAGAGGTGATGGAACTGGCTTACGGCGTTCACAGTTGAATCCATTCTGTAAACTTGAAAATGTAAGAAATACATCCCTGCTGATGTTACCTTGCCGGTCTTCTCACTATCCTCCTGTACACAGAAGATAAGTTCTGTTGCATTTAGTTCAATTGGGTTATTCCTGAAGTGATTAACCAATTAACCATTATGGAGCATGTCACTAACTGTACTGTAGCATGTGCGGAAATTAAACACTGGCCAATTTAGCATAACCTTTATATAAATGATTTGAAAATGTCCTAATAGTGGTAAACAGAGTGGCCATCACACAACTTGCTACAATTATCAGCTATGCAATACACAAGGAGGCAAAAAAGTCGGGGCCATTAAAAGCACTATTCACTCGAATGGCCAGAATCTGCTAAGTGCTCAAATGAATTTCATGAGGTGATGCCTCCAAGTTGCAAAATAAGGCTCAAGATACAGCTGAGCCGATGAAAGTAAAAGGTAGCAGTAAACGGATTAGAAGGTGCCACTATTCAATTTAACCTTGCCAAAACACATATTGACTGACAATGTTATAGGCTTATAGCTAACTCATGAAGTTCAATCAAATTATTGCAGGACTGTTAAATTATTGCAGGATTGTTATATGACAATAGATTCAGCATCAAAATCTCATTTTGGAACAAGCCCAAGGAAGAGCAGAGAAGAATCTGAAATCGAATAATCAAATCAAAACATTAGGGGGAAATGACAGCAAAATTCAGGAGATCGAATAAAAAATATAAAATTTAGGTTTGGCTCCAATCAATCTCTTGAATCAATGAAAAAAAAGGTCAAAAACATCCACAAGCGTAATAAGTTATATGTAAAAAAAGTAACAAGGAGAATAATCACAGAAGAATGCACATTACCTGTAAGGCCAAACCATAGCCGCCATTGGTATCTTGCTCAAAATAAAGTAACTGAAAAGTCGCAGAAAGTTCTATATTAGTTAACAGCGTTTGGAAAGCAGAAAACAATTCAGAACTAGGTATCGAATGCAATGTTACCTTAAATTTACTCTGTGCACTTGAAGTCACTCTCACAACAATCCCAGCCTCAGCTTGCTCGTCATTTATTGTTACGCCAAAGAAGTGGGCACATTGCTTCTCCACCTGCACTGAGATACAAAGCAAATTAAAGGAAAGTACCCCAAAAACTGTGGCTATATTAGGCAGAAACCTCTTAAGCACCTTTCCACTAACTGACGTTCCCATAGGGAGTGGTCTGACTGTGACAGTTCCATTCAAAGCTTCTTCAAGTACATTACAGGAAATTGTAGTCTTGATAGGTACTCCCAACTTGCTGCAGAAAATAGAATGGAGAACAGAGATTTAAAAATAGATTAATGGGCTAAAAGTTTTAAAAATAGATTAATGGTGCTAAATGCTCCATGAACAATGACTACAAAATTTTACCTGAATAACGCTGCAAACACTGTATTGACGGTTCCCAGGTTTGACAAGTCTATCTCCACATCCATTGATTCGGCTTCAATAGCCTGAACGGATTTATCATCAAAAATCCAAAAGTTAGGATGCATCCACTTGAAAGAAAAATAATAACCGAATGAGACAGAACAAAGAGAAAACAAAAAGAATAGGCACAAAAGAACTCACTGCTTATATCAATTATCAAGATAATTTTATAAAACTGAGTAAGTATTGAATTAGCACATGCCATAACAAGCACAATGAAAATTTTCATGTGTAAGAGGGCAAGTGTTTTCATGTGTGACGTTGCCTGCCAACGCTTGTAAGCAGCCTAGCCTAAACTGGAAATAAACTTTATCAAGTAATAAAACATATGGCAACAGGCAACAACTCCGCAATATGTCTCAGTCAAACTTATCCGAGTAGTCATTGAATCTGAGACTGTGGTATAAACAATCAACTCCAACCAATATCCATAAATCCAATGCTCTTGTACAATGAAGTAAAGAAATGTTCCACAGTCTCCACTATCATTAGACACACAAAGAAATCAACAATTAAAGATTTTCCTAAAGCCATGGTACAATTGCAAACATCTTGTATAAGAGAAGTTCCAATTTGCCACATTCTTCCAAGTTAATAAAATTCCTTCATCAGACGAGCAAAGCTCAAGGCTATACTATAAGAGCTAACAGATAATAGTAATCTGATGGACGGTCTCCAAGATATTTGAATCTCCTCTATAGTTGGAACTTTCTAATAATCCAGTATGACCCAATAACTAGACAACAAACTCCAGCCCACAATAGAATACTGCCCTTGTCAACCTCAGAGCGCACTGTAATGCCATAATCTTACCAAATAATCAGATGCTGTAGGACTTCTCTTGGAAATAAAAAATACTTCCAGGAAATTTTGCTTATCAAAAGTGTTGAAATGGAAAGAGTAACCAACAGTCTCCAACATTCTCCCAAGGAGCAACCCTATAAACCTATAAAGGGCAGGACCAGTACTTGATATTTCAATCAAGCCTGTACTTCAAGATCATTGGGCTTATATCTATCATAAATAGGTTGTGCACCATCAATCAAAAAATTTACAGGGTGCAGCTTATTGTGATGGGTTTAAACCTCCATGTATTGGATAATTTAACAATATTTTGTCATTTTTTGTTAATAATCGTACCATATTTTGTCATTTTTGGTTAATAATCGTATCATAGTTCGAATTTGTCTTTGGCATGAAACTTTAATGCATATAAACATAGATTTAAAATTTGAACATAATAACATCAAGGATTATTAATATGACTTTTTACACACACACACAAAAAAAAAAAAAAAAAAAAAAACAATAAGTTTCACCAAGCACACACAATGTCAGAAAGACAGAGGAATGGAAAGAGAAAAGAAGCACCTCAAACCCCGCATTGTCATATTGCCTTCTCCTCTCTGGGTCAGATAAGATGCTGTAAGAATATGCAACCTCCTTAAATAGTTCAATGGCATCAGGGTTGTTGACGTTCTTGTCAGGGTGATACCTGTCCAAGATTAAGGATACATCATTCAGCAAATAATTAAGAAAACTTGCTAAAAGATGGAAGCAATACTGCAACAGAAAAACATGAAATATTAGCAAGAATATATCAGATATATAGATTTATGACTCAGATTGAAATTTTCCTTCATTTTTTAATTCAAATTCAAATGACGTTTAAATTTTTTTTCCTCTAACCTAACTCTTTTATCAAGTAACAAAATTTAACCTTTATCCACATATGAAAAAAGGATAAGGAAACATCTGGCTGTCAGATATCAAATTACATGATTCCATTTTGATTTTCTTAACTTCAAATCCATAATCAAGAATAGTCCAACAAGAAACAGGCAGATCAATCACTACAAGTGATGGTATTAAATGAGAATTTTAAGATAAGTTACTATTGATTCAAGACTTTTCCATTACAGCCAGTGGTATCACAGTAAACCGATTTAGATGTTGAATTGAAAATCACGATTAATTATAAGATAAAAATGAGCAATACAATTCCAATGGGACGACAAGAAACACATTCACAACATCATGTATCATATGCATCAGAGTACTTAAGAGTTTTAGAAGACTTAGCAACTAAATACATTCAACCATGTATTATCCTTCAACAAATGAATAAAGACAACAGGACAAGAAATCATAGATTACACATCTGACTTTAATTGAATTTCAACCCATTGATACTACCACGTTAAGTATTTTAAAAAGAACTTCCCATACTTAAGTAAGCTTCCTGCAAGTGCCATTTAATATGCTATATCATAACGAGCCCACTAAACATCTCCAAAATCCAATTCAAAACTCACAAGATATATATTCTTTGCAACACCAACCACCTCAATTAGCTAAAATTTAGCAATCCTTGAGCAACAGAGCAAGTAAACAAATTTAATAACACCCATTCTTTTTGCTGAATTCAGCTAGAAACCCCACTAAATTTCTCAAATTTACCAATCCTAGAGCAAGCAAGCAAATTTAACAACCATTACATACAAATTCAAAATACCAGCACAACAAAAATTTAAAGATAAACAAACTTACTTGAGAGCAAGCTTTCGATAAGCCGTTTTAATCTCCTGATCAGAACAATCCCTTGACACACACAAAACCTCATAGGGGTCTCTTCGAACAGTTGGAGCAGATGAACCCTCTATCTTCTTTGAACCCATTAAAATACAACAAAATTATATCTTTCTTCTACTCTAAAGATCTTTCTTCTATCTTCAGCCTCTCAATGAAAGAACCCAGTTGGCAGCAATCATAAAAAGTCTCTCTTTCCAAATCTATTCAATCAAAAGTGTCCGCATACACATAATTCAAAATTTAATTGGATCCCTCGACATAACAAAATCCATTTAACCTTGGAAAACCAAAAGCCATCATAAAAAAAATGAAAATAAAACCAACCCATTAATCAAACACCTAAGATCTATGTAACAGAGCCAAAAATTTAAATACATATTAACTTCAAAATTTAAAGCTTGGATTTTGAAACTCACAGAGATTTCTTGAAATGAAAAAAATGATGACGTGAAGAGGCTGTCGCTTTTGTTTTCTTTTCTTCTTCGTCTTTGCCTCTTCCTCTTACATCAGTTTACATGATTCTTATTTTTATTTTTATTTTTATTTATTTTTACTATTATTGAAATTTTATTTGCCAATCATATAAATTTTACGAACCTTTTGGTTCAATTATTAAATTATATACATGTAAAAAAATGAATATTTTTTATTTATTCTGTTTATATATTTTAAACTAAAAGAAATAAAAAATCGTTTTTCCCGTCCCGGCCCTCTCCCATTATCCCCGATGCTATTATTCATCTTCTTTTCAATAAATTTTATGAAAAATCTCTTATTTTATTTTATTATTTTATTATTTTATTTTTTGATTTAATTCATTATTTTATTTTTTGATTTAATTCATTATTTTATTTTTTGATTTAATTCTTATATTTGTTTATCTCATTTATTTTTTCTTTAAATTTATATTTTTTTCTCTTTTACTTATTTAATAAATCTTATATATTTTTTTTCTTTATTTTGTGTTTCTTTATTTATTTAATTTTCTTTTAATTATTTATTAATTTATTTAACACTACTTATATATAATAGAAAATATTCTCTTTTATATTAGTAATAATTTTTCATTTGTGACTAAAACGATTATATGTATGGCTTGCGAACAAACACTTTTTTCAAATGAAAAATCTCTTAGATCAATCTTATTTTGACCATGTTCAGAGAATAATACATGTAATATACACAAAAATAAATACATGAAAATATATAAAAACATAAATATTAATTTATGTTACCATCAAAATCTCCTCCTGGAACATCTGGTGATATACTCATTACTTCTTATAATATGATAAATAAAGTAGGAAAAAATAAATATAATAAATAAAAGATATAAAAAAATATTAAATAAATAAGGTCAAAAAAAGATATTAAAAATAATTAAATAAATGAATTTAATTAATAAAATAAAATTTAATAAATAAATAAATTAATTAACCAATAATTATATATATATATATATATATATATGATTTTGTAATAGATTGGGATAATATTGTAATAGAAATACCTCATAAACACATAAGAGATTGGGGTCGAACCGGAACCGAACCGGTTGGATCGGGCGGTTCCGGTTCCGATTCCGGAACCGTAAAGGACCGATTCGATTAGGGTTCGACCCCCAACCGAACTGGTTGGAACCGCTGGAACCGAACGGTTCTAGCGGTTCCAAATGTTCCAACCGGAACCGTAGGGTTCTAACAGGAACCTCACCCCAATTATTTTAAATTATTTATTAGAGTTTGATTTAATAATTTTATTTATTTATTAAATTAATATAAATTATTTTAAATTATTTTCGATTTTTTATATAATTAAAAAAAAATCGAATCGGAACCGACCTGTTCAGTTTACGGTTCTGGTTCCTCACGAGAACCGACCGGTTCGGTTCATTCCGAACCAGGAACCGTTCAGTTCGGCTCGATTCCGAACCGGAACCGAACCGCCAGCCAGGTCTACTTAGTACTAACAATTGAAAAAAAATTGAGAGGGTCCGCCAACATACATGAGGCTTCATCATAGGTGAAGCTAGAATTAAACTTTTGGGTGACTATTTTTTTTTTTTTTTTTTTTTTGTAATCTTACTTCTTATCTTATCTTATATTACTTCTTACTTATATTTTTATTCTCCATCTCCTCACGTGACACCACAAAAATTATGAGATAATATTATATTTAAATCATCATTTTAATCAATATTTATAATACATTAAATTTTCACACATTTCAATATCTACAATTCATTTTAATCAATATTTATAGTATATTAAATTTTCACACATTTCATTACATACAACCCATTTTACAATATTTGTGATACATTAAATTTATACACATCTCAATATTTAAAATATACCATAGTAAATTCATGTACGTTTTTGTATGTTCCAAGTGGGCTATCTTCCTAATGTTAATGGAAATTTTTAATTTAACCTTATGTTTGGGAATGGATCCGTTATCCCACCCATGCCTCCGCCTAGTGGTGGCCACAAAACGCTGGAGAAAACAGGCAACATTGGCGGCAACTTCAGGATTCATCATGTTAAGATCATAAATATGCCTAATGGATCACTAGGGGACTTGTTTGCCCAAACACAAGGCAAAAATTGGCAAAGCTGCTTCAATTTGCCTTGGGATTTGCAGTTTTTGCACAATAGCTCTGAGCTAAGAATCCAAAGCTGAATCCATCCAATACATATTAATTTTTTTGCTCATTATGGATTCTCCATCTGTAATTGAGAGTTTTCCAGCTCCTTGCTCAAGGTTTCAATCAACATCCGAGTCGTACTATTAATCAACTCTACAACTCAGAACTCGACAAAAGTGTATGTGCCCACCCACATTAGTAGTAGAGTATGATGCCCTGTGAATCATGTCCTGTCATTCGGAGTTAGAAAAATCGAACACAAAACCAAACTTGACAGAAAAAAAAGATGAAATTCGTAGTCTTGATAGTAAGAGCAGTTTCATAGCCTCTGATGCCAGAAAATTTACATTTCACTATATTTCCTTCCATGTAATTATTATTTTGCTAAAGCACTACCAGGACGTTAAAGACCTATTGGACTAAAATTTGCGTGTATTATAAATATGGACCCTGTGGCCTCAGCTAGGTGGGATTGATGAAAAATTCCAAAGGTATGATGCTGAAAGTAAAAGCGATAAATAATTGGGAAAATTGAATTGCCTAATGTAAGGGAATGCGATTTACAAAGCCTTGTAAATTGTCATCATTGCTCTCAGGTTATTTACACACCTAAATAAACCGAAAGGCATCTCACTGATTTGAGGTTGAGCAGTTGGTGTTCGTCGAGTCAACCTTAATTACCCTGGTATTATATGATCCACAGAGCCCGCATTTGTGGTACAGCCAATGAAAGGGTGCGATCCCCTTCTTATCACAGTCATTGCAAAGTATTTCCTAGATGCCATAATCAAAGTTGTAGTTGTTATAAAAAGATAAAAGAACCAAGGAGTTTAAAGATTTGCATAATGGATACCTGACAGCGATCCCTATATTCTTCTGGAAGCTGCTCAGAAGCCAAAAGAGCGTCGAGCATGCCAAAGTAAACCTGCAAATAAGGAACATAAACCTTTCCATTCAGATGGATAAATGAAATCTCCTATGTTCAGTCAAATCTGAGTAAATAGCTCGGAACCTACAGTAGGAGTAAGCAAATTTAAAATTGAAAACCATAGGTTTGTTGAGCACCCTAAAAATATTGAATGATTCAGCTAAAATGTCTTATAACAAAAAAAATTGCCGCCTCAGTGTGCATGTATAACAAATCAATTAAAGAATTCAACAAGTGTAGAAGTTGTGCTGAAGAGAGAATTCACACTAAAGCAAACATTTTCTTACCGCCATATCTCCCAAGGATTTGCTACAAATTGGACAGATGTAGTGACTGCAGGTGTATGCCTAAAAAAATAAAGTGAGAGCATAAATTTATCTGAAGAATGTTCTATATATCAAGGCCACAGACAACCAGAAAGAAAGCAAAGAATAGTAAGGAACATACCTGAAAGCAAGCTGAGTGCATGTAGTGGCCACAAGGAAGTGCCCTAACAGTCGCACTTGATGTGAATAAAAAATCACAGCAGATGGGACAGTTTGTTTCTAGACCTTTCTCCCGGCACTTGTGGTCTACTAACTTCTTTGCCAGGCAGCAATTGCATGTCATGCAATGAAAAAAATCAACACCAAGGCCTCTCCCAACACGACATAAGTTGCAGAAAGGGCAATGATAAACAACCCTGAAATAGTTGGAAGAAATTAACACGTGTACAAACAGAGGAAACAATTTCATAGCAATTTCCACATACATTTGACAATTACAAGTAAAAAGGAACTGGATTTATGAACTCTTAATATTAGCTTGTCAGATACTTCTGATGGCTTACAACAAAAGAAGACCCATGAGTTGCAACAGTCAAGTATGACTTCACAAATGTCTTTGAGAACTGGAATTCTTTTATTTCTTTTTAAGATTTCTCACAAGGTTTTAAACAGTTCAGACAGAATATTGAATCCATACACAGCCTCAAAATAATTACGGGTAACTTAAAAATTTGCAATTGAGACAGCAGATTGAAAAACTTTGTAGCTACAAGTAAATAATATAATAGAAATACTTATAATCTCTTAAAATCGAATCCCACAGTGGTCAACAAACAAATAGAATTTCACTATTTTATAAAGCTAAATTCTATCACGCTCTTTATCGAACTCTTAGTTATCTAATTCTTCGAGCACCAATAAGTACAGGATGACAGAAGAATACAATACTTCTACCTTTCATCATCAAAAAATTTGCAGATGCCGCAATAATACTTTGCCATTGAAAGCCCACTGCAGGAAGGTGTTGTGCAAACTGGCCCAACAGGCTGAATTTTCAGGCAACGCATGCACATCATTTCGGTAGTAGCCTTCCTGCAATTAAATAAAAGACCATCAAGTACATAGAAACCCACCCAGAACTCAACATGCATAAATGCAACAAAACTACCTGTCCATTGAGTGATCACTGACTTTATCATGGCAAAACCTGCATGTAAACAACTTGCCACAGCAAGCAGCACGAAGTTTGCAATTCCTCTTGTAATGCTCGCATCCAAAAACTTGTTTCTCAGGATCTCGAAATGATGCGGAGCATCCAAATAAGTTTTCACCATTTGAAGCTTCACCGTCTCTTGCTTGAAGCGATTTCTGCTGAGAAGCAATCCAGCGGCTGAAATAATGTCATTAACATGACAGAGTAAGTAGAATGGAATAATGATTCATGCTTGTAAGCATTGTCAGAGTAAGTAGAATGGAATAATGATTAATGCTTGTAGGCATACTAAGGGATCACAGGATGATAACAGGACCAAACCTGGTCATGAGATTTTGAATAAGATAAGCTTTTCTTCTGGGATCAAGAGTAGAATCTCGAGAAACTTTTCGTATCTCTGCTTCTAGTTCACTTTGATTCATGCGGAAAATATCATTCCACCCTGGCTTAAAAGTATGATCACTGTGGTCCAGACTTTCCTGGACATCAGAGCCTAGAGTGCAATAGATTTAACCTTAGAAACGGATCTTCATGTACACCAATATTCATAATTTAACATCTCACAAGACAACAATGTAAAATCGATCTAAATTTCACATAAAATGCGACAGGATAAAGAAGTGAAACTCGCCTTGCAAAAAAAAAAAAAGTAACAACTAAGAAAGAATTGCACGAACCTAGGGATATACAACTCTCTGACGTTGCCTTATCTGGAGCTCCTGCAGGAGGTCCTTCCCACCATTCATTAAGCCACTCACTGAACATCGTATTCTTAGTTGCCTGCTTCCATGTGTCCATCATAGTATTCTGCTCCTCCTGGGTAAGAGCAGATGTCACCCACGGGAGCATTGACTGAAGCACTTCTGCACCTGTAGTACCTATAATACGGCCAACAATTTTGTCCTGTTCCTCCACAGAAAAATGTCTGTCAAATAAAGGCCAGAGCTCAAGTTCTTCCCGAAAAACATGTTGATCCAGTGTTACTCTTATGGATTTACACATGCCCTGAAGTTCTGTGGCTTTCTCGTTGTACTTTCTCACACTTTCATTTAGATCACAAGACTCTAAACTATTTCTAGTTAAATCATCAGCAAGATTGGTACTCAAGCATTCATGAAGTTCAGTAAGCTCAGAAAGAGCTGATGAAATATCTTTGAATAGTTTCTCCTCCTGCTTGTGGTCCAGAGTATAAGAGTGGCTAACATTTGAAAGAGTCTCTCTGGACTCTAATGCTGGAAATACTATGTCATCCTCTGCATTACTGTGAGCTCTATATAAACCCCACAACAGCCTAAATCTACCAGTAAACTGCCTAAGAAAAGTCTCGTTGCAATCATTAAGTTTCCCAGATTCACCATCCAAATACTCCAAATCTTTACGGATGGCTTTATGAAACTTAAATATATTATCAATAGGTCGAGATGCACATCCAATGTCAGCTGAACTTAAATCTGTTTCCCAGTTAAAAAGACTGGAGTTGAGGGATGGAGCAGAAGGACTGAAAGACAAGGATCGCAGAGATTTTGCAGAAGCAAGGGAGCTTCCTAGATTATTGCTACTCACTCCTAAGCCAGGGACACAGCAAGATTGATTACTACAAGATAAACTAGGAGTATTTACAGATCTTGCAGCAGAGCATGCATCACAATCTTCCAATGGCGTTGAGTTTCCATGTTTGACTGGCCTTCTCTCATCATCTGATTCATCTTCTTGAACCAACAAAGGCTTTCCATCAGCAGAAGACTTACAGGTGCAACCACAGAATGGTTGCTTAATATCTTCTTTGCTTGAGGCCAGGACTTTTGCAGGACAACAGCCAATTGCACTATAAGTCAAACACACATTCCTAGAATGACCTTTGCACGCCCAACCGGAAAAAAGTGTAACCAAGGCTGAATCTGATGCTGGAGCTGCATCAGACAACTCTGAAAGTTAGAAACTGACACAAAATGAAACAAGAAGGATCCAGCATAAAGGAATTTGAGATTAAAAAAATACTAGAAACAAAAGAGTGACAATCAGAACTGAACCTGCCATATACATATTTTGAAGAAAAGACCTTGCTTCTTTTTCACTAAGGGATCCTACCAACCATGGTAAGACACACTCAATCAATTTCAATGGCATCACACACAGGCTTTGGTACAGAAGTTCTCTCTGTCTTTTGGGGCTAAAATGCTTTCGAGCAAGTGGAAGAACCTGCAAAAACACAGTAAACTTATTGGATAGCTTTAAAGGACAGCAAGATTGGCTTAATCGTAATTTTGAAAAGCCATACGTTTTATCAAAATGAAGGTAACATTACAGAAAAATCTCATTCATTTAATGAAAGAAATGAAGAAAAAACTTATCAAGCATCACACAGTTACAGGAAGGCTGAGCTACTTGTCATGGAGCAACAATACAATGCTCACCTGAATTTCCTCGTTGCGGAAGTGCTTCTGTATGCTGGCCATTATTAGATCAGCCTGTGAACATAATTTTGTACAGAATTCAGCAGTAGATGAGTTTGCTCCAGCACTTTGAATACTTTCAATTAAGCACCTCAGCTTGTCGAATTGAATTTCTTCTTCTGCATGCTCCTGAGCAAAAGAGAGCTCTGCATCTACAGCAGGGAATATAACTTTGTCCTCAGCAATACTGCGATCAGGGGAAAATAGAAGTTAATTTCATAACACATAAGCAATCATAAAGTTAGAAAGAAAGGCATAATTATCGTATGCCACTCTTCTACCACTAGTATCTTCCCTAGTAAACATGTAATAAATAAAAACTAACCCATAAAAGGAGAGGGGAAAAATAAGGGAAGGTGGAGATCCAATGAAGTTCAAAAGGGTTTAGAAACTAACGGGACTTTTTACTCGAAGCTTTATGTGCTTCACAAAGTTGATAGGAATTTTCTTCTCATTCCTAGCTCAGTTAGAGATAAAAATCATTCTTCTCATTCCTAGCTGAGCTAGAGAAAAAAATCATTCTACAATCGTCCTTGATTGCATGAAAACTAGTTTCATACATTTTGAAGCATAAAACTCACTGCACTTGTGAATGTGATGATCACAAGACGAGAACCAAGAATGAAACAAGCACACACCTGTGAAATATACAAACTTCTGCAATGAAATGCAACCTCTTGTTGAATGCAGACAAGTCAGAAAAATCTCCAGAAAGTTGTATCTTTCTCGCTGCCTCAGCTATATCATTCAACTCTCTTTTTATGGCATTATGCCAAAGCAAAATTTCATCTATAGGACAAGACAGAGAAGAATTGGTAAGATCATAACTTAGCTCTACATATTTTCTTTTACCAACTCTGGAAGATTCACAAGCACAGGACCCCCATTTGGTAAAGGCACTAGCCCCAGGATTTTGACATCTGTCCTCAGGATTCTCTTCACGACTATTCTCAGACACTTTTACTCCTTCCATCCAGGCAAAGATAACCTGCTGAAGAAGTTTCTCTTTTGGAATTATCTTGCAGAAGCACTTGTGCATATCCTGATGTTCATCAGATGACATAGAGGAGGAAAGCCATGGAAGAAACTCTGCCATCATGTTAACAGGAATGCTGCATAGAAACTGCCACACCAATGATGCCTGCTCTTCAAATGAAAACTTATCAATCAGCAGAGGAAATACCTGCAATCGATCCAAAGACACACACTGTCACCTAAGCATATAGAACTGAATTTCAACATGAATCAGATGAAATCAAGAACTGACATAACAAAGAAGAATATGCACATAATTGCGGATAGCATATCATAGGCATATCATAATTCATAGGTTGTTGACTCCACACTGAGCAGAATCACTTCTCACCAAAAGGAAGATTTAAAATATATATACAAAGGAGTAAAAATCTTAAGTTTTCTATGCGGTCCATGGTGTCATGGAGCAATACCTTGAATTCTTGAAAGAGTAAACTACCAAACAACTCATAAATAATGTCACAGTCATGTGCGATTCATAAAAGTAAAAATTTTGGCTTTTATACACTTTATGGACGCCTAATGCCTCAACTCATGATAACAAAATCTCTCCTCTATTACCATATAATTTAGAGCTATGTTTATCTGAATATACCATTGAATTTAAATTTTCTAAAAGCAGGCAGGATTCCCACTATTTCCATCTTGCTACCCCATAGCAGTGGTGGGGAACAGTATAGTTTTCAACTCAACAAAGGATTACTTCTATTAGTATTTCACCAAAGAAAAAAATAGGGCTAAAGTAGGAAAAAGTACCATCAAGATGGATTATATTTGGAATTCATATCCAAAACCTCAAGATGGGTTATTAGCTATGCACCAACACTACCACTGCCATGTAAAGACCATAAAGAGGTTACAGTGGAAAAGCAAAACTAAGAAAGCTACACTTATAAGTTCCTCAACCTTGTAATTACGTTTGTAGGTAGATATTCAGCATATTTTAAGCTATCACCACAAGGAAAACTTAAGTACCTGTTCCTCTTCCTTGGACATATGTTGGCTGATGGATGTCTGAAGGGCCCCTGTACAAGAGGCCAACTCCCTCCAATAACTTTCTTCATTCCGCATGCTGGAGTTTAGCAACTCAAACAATTGATCAAAAAGAACACTCTCCCCCTCATGTTCAAGGGAGTAAGTCCGTGCGACATTCTTCACACGTATATCAAGAGCTGGAAAGATGACCTGCAATTTTTAAATAACATATTGTGACTGATTCAATCAATTGCATTATTAATTAAGAAATAAATCAGGAAAACTAATACATCTTCCATTATCTAATTTGAGGTTGAGAACATCGTAATAACATCATTCACTCCAGATGACCTGATTTGATAGAGACCCAGATCCTTGGCCAATAACTTTTAAGAACTAGCTTGATACGGAGTTCATGTGTTGCACATTAAATTCAGCTACTATATATCTTATAGCCCACGAAAACAAAGAGGTGAGTTCAAATGAATATAACTAGGAGTAATTCATAGCATTAATTTCCTTATTTAGGTTTTGAAGGCGGAAATATTACGAATTGTAGAGTATAGACATAAGGAAAAAGAACGACATATAATTTACGACAATTTCTTCTTTTACAGGTTAAATTTTCTCTATTTTCCTATTGGGACTTATTTAATCAGAGATATCTTGTAGCTGATGGCACGAGAACAAGTCCAGAAAGATTTTCTACCAAAATAATTTACAAAGTAAGACCCAAAAACCATAAATTTGTGAAATTCTTTATCCCCGCACCGGTGAGATTATATCTGGAAGTCTTAAATGATATCTCAATTAATAAGTAATGCTGGGTGAAATCATAGAATCCATGGCAAGTAGTGAAGTTCACGCCCTCACAAACCGGCAGCAAATGCATTAGCATCACATTGGTTCAACGTTGTAAAGTAAACCGTCAGCAAAGCAATCATAAGGTATATGAATATTCCACCCGACTCTACTTCTTAAGTGAAACGTACTACCGGAATTAATACCAATTATCAACACATATCCATGCAAATGAAATTATCAACACGGTCCACTTATACTTGACAGTTATTGTTTGCCGACCACCAACCACTCATGACAGCTAGTGATTTCATTCCCAACAGCCGTGGATTAAAAACCACAGCATCTCAATCCCAAAAATATCGTTACCTTCTAATTTTAATTGGCATTTTCCAATTTCCTCCTACAACCTCGATCAAAAACTTTACACACCAACCCAAGAGATGAACATTCTATAGCCTCATGCCCTGGTCTTATGCAATCAACAAACAGCGCGCAATTCATGAGTCAATATTTTTTGAATACTCAAAATATTTCTCCAAGTTGGCAACCCAAAAACGAGAGAAATGAAAAATAAAAATCATTCGTCGCAAAAAAAAAAAATCCCAAAAAATAAAAACGTGAAAGGAAAAATCTTAATTAATTGCGAAAACTGTTGACCTACAAATTCAAATTAAACGATTTACCTCGTCCTCTGCGTTGCAGTGATGCTTATAAATCGCGCGAAGGAAGTGATAACGCTCCAGCAAGCTATTAATATCGCTGGCACCGCCTAAATTCGTCGCAAAAGCCATGGCAGCGCGATGGAGGCCATCAAGCTCCGACTTGATCGCCTTATGGAAGAACAAGAAGATGAGAATCGGCGATTTCAACGCCGAGTTTTTTAAACAAGTCTTGGATTGCGTAGAAGCATCGATTGGATTCACCGGACCTGGCATTACCGCCACGCCGCCTCCGCCTCCGCCTCCATCAGCAAATGGCGCCGCCATTTAGTGAGCGAAATTGTTAAGATCTGTTAACTGCGATTCAGATGTTTAGGTCTCTGCCTATTTTTGCGAAGATTTTATTTTCAGTTCATTTTAGTGTTTGTGTTTGAGAAATTTCTCTCTTCTACTTGTCTTTTTCTTTCTCGCGCGAGATAGAGCGCTAGCAAAACTACAAAGAAGACTCAACACGGTAGATAAAAACAAAGGGCGTGGTTACCTGGCAAATAATTTAGGGGTGATATTTTGCCTTCGAGTTTATAGGTGTATTTTTATAAGAAAATATAATAATTTTATCTGTTTTTAATTTTGATTGGATGATTTGATTAGGGGATTTTTAAAATTTCAGAGAAAAAAAAGGAAATTACGGTTTTATAAATGGTCCACGTGGCAGCCATCGCATTCACGGTTTGGTTCCCAACTCTCTGATCTGTAACGTTCCCTTCTCAAGTGTCATATATATTATTATTCGAGGAAAAAAAATCTGATCCTTTAATTTTATTTTTCACCTATCAATAAAATGTTTATCATTAGATTTAGGGTAATTTATCATAAGGAGATTATTTAATATAAAATATTATTTAACATTATTGAAAATGTATTATTGATGATATAGATCAACATTTGAAGAGCTCAGTAATTTGACGAATCTGTTGAGTATATCAAATGCTTACAAAAAGCCAAGGGGCAATTATTATATATATAATTTAAGTGTTAGATTTATGATACATGCAAACCAAATATTATTATTATTATTATTATTATTATTATTATTATTATTATTATTATTATTTTAAATGCTAATGTCCATTTTTGGGACAAATTCAGACGGATAATATATAAGATTAGAGAGTGTGAAATACTGAAATGTGCCAGGTGTAGCGAAACGTTGGCGAAGAGCCAATGGCCAAATGGGCAGCACACACGAACGAAGAGAATTCGTGTGACACGTGTGATTGACACGTGAGAGATAAGGCTTAACCACGTCAAAGAAGAACAAACTTGATGCATCTGGGCTATTTAGCTCCCTACCTTCCACGTCAGCTCCACCGACAAAGGATGGATATTTGTAGACTGGAGATTCAGACTAGTGACGTGTACAAAACAAAGACGAGAAATTGTACAACAGTGACAACTCGAAGGCCATGTTAGTCATTCAAAGGGATTTCGTGATTATCTAAACAACAAAGTACGTGGATTTACTTGAAATTTTAATTGGTCATAAATGGTTCCAAAATTAGTAACCTACACGATTTCACCGCTTTGCATCACCCATCATAATAAACGAAAATAATAAATGAATGAATAATTATTGTTTTTTAGAATCATTATAAATTTAATCCTCAAATTATTTCTTCTTAATTTAAACGGAATAGATAAAATCTCTATTTGTCCCAAATTCTTACAAAAAATATTCACACCACCAAATCACACTAACTGATGATATGAATAATAATCTATAGAGAAATCCGAATAAATTTTATAAGTGGATGAAATAATTAGGAGCAAAGAAATAAAATATTTAATAGATCGAAGAATAATTATACACAATATGAATTACAAAATGTTTATATAAATATATATATTAAATCATAATCCCAATCAACCGATAAGCTCAGCATAAAATATTCGTACCAACATTTGGCGTGATTTCTCGATTGCCAGTACATATCTTTATAAAATTTTATAATTATCGCTTCAACACATTTGTCTCAATGTAAGTTTTTCGACCCGTATCACATAGGATTCAGGTCACCACAATTCAATATTCATAAGCCATATGTGACACCATATGAGCTTTCAGAAGAATGACTGAAGTCTCTTTCTGATTTTTTTTTTTTTAAATAATTTATTTTTATGAATAGCTAATTTATCATTTAATTAGTCTTAAAAGTTTATGTCTATGTTTCATAAATTTTAAAAACTCAATTCAAAAACTAAATATTTTCATTATCTTCTTAAATTTATCTTTTAACTGAAAATAGTTTATCCCATCTCTCTCATAGTCGTTAATTTCTTTTTTAAATTAAAACAATTAATGATAAATTTTTTTCTCTACCAATATTTTATTTTAATTATATCTTCTTCTTTTTTAGCTTTTTATTTCCTATTTACATTCTACACAAACATTATACAAAATTATGAATAGATGGAATAAATGGGACGACATGAAGAGACGACGTCGTCAAGGGGTATGTCGAACGTTTGGTGGCACGTGACATGCCCGTGCCGTCAAAAGTTCATTCCCAAAAGCAAAGTATTTGGAGATCTCTTTTCTGTCATGATCTTATTATTTATTGTGGGATCGACTTCGCTTTATTACATGCCCCTTTGAATCAATGTATAAAACGGTGGGTATTAATGAATATGAAAATGGATCGTTGACGGACCACGAGATTACACTCAGCTAATAATTGAAACAACGTTGTTTTTAATTTCGCTGTGTGGGTTTTTGCAAGTTATTTAGTAAAAAAATCTCAATAAAATTAAAAGGTTTAGGATTCAATTTATTTTATATATATATAAAAATCAAATTTCCACCAACCTCTCTTTTTTTTTTTTATAATTAAGTAAATAAAAGAACTAATTAATTAATAGTTGCATTTTGTCTACTGGATCAATTTCAAGAACGGAACAAAAGCCGAAAGTAACGTACGTACGTAGAAGACATTAGAAAGTCAATAAAATTGACCAAATTAAAGAAAAGAAAACCATGCACACGCCGACACGCGTTTTTGTTTCTTATTAATTTCTTTTCCTTAAAGGATAAAATTATTAACGACTATTTGTTTGGTCCTAAATAAAATCCAGATACTGCGTATATTATTCCTTTTCCTCCCTTAAAGACGAGTACTTGCGTCACCGAATGTTGTAACAATATCTCTATTGATTAATTAGTCATTATGAATATAAAAATATACATACATACATATATATATTAATGATGAAGAAGGGGGCCTAATTTCATTTTTTTATTTTATTATTTCTCCCAAAATTTGAACTCATGTGTCAAATCAAATATCGTTAATTGAAAAGAAAAATAATAAGTGAACAACAAAGATTTTTATGCTTTTAATATATCATATGAGTCTCATAATTATTGATGTCATAATTCTTTTTTATTACTTATAATTTTTTTTTTTTTGTAATCATTTGAAACCCAGCCGCCAAACCAACCCTTCTGGGCTTAAAGGAGCAAGTAAAACATCTGGCTGCCTCATGCTCTTACAAGAAAAGCACTTCCTGGATTCGAACTCATGACCTCAAGGTGAGATCCTGAGCCCTACACTACCAAGCACGTCCTTTGGGGACACTTATAAATTTGATATAGGGCGAAAAGAAAAGAAAATATAAATAGATATGTTACCATTAGTTTTTAATTATAAAGACTTGATGAGGTATTATGAAAAAATCAGGGACTTGACGGGATATTATGAAAAAAATCAGGGACCTATAAGGCTTTATCCCTTAATTTTATTACCAATCCGGATATATTCCAATTTAAATTTATACTATTATGCATATATTTATAAGAACAAAATAATTATAGTCATAATGGTCGTGTCGTGCCGCCTGACGCTCTATATCACATTTATAAAATAATTATAATATTAAAACATATTTTATGATATTTTCATAGGCATAACATAGTGATATAAATAAATAGAATAAAACTGCAATTAAGATGTGAAATCGAATCCTTATCTCAACCAGACGCTGGAAGCGTGAAGTTAATCTCGACAAATTTACTTGATAGGTCCAAACGGCTATGTTAAGCAGAAAATTAATGATGTTCTATTCTGAAATACACTGGCACGCTTTTTAAGGCACATAACTTCCTCTTTGGAAATCGGACCTAAAAATCGAAGACTTTCAATGGTGGATATGTATACCGAAATACTTGTAACTTCGAGGGTAATATTCTAGTACGTCTTGATCGTCGATCCAACAGTCGGATTTCGAATCATGGCTTTAAATTCGAGCTACTCTAACCAGGAAAAACGAAATCTATCAAATAGTGTCGAATCAGGACGGGTCAATTGCATATGAATGAAACGTCCAAGGTAAGCCCCATTTCGCTGGTGATGACAACATGAGAGGATTGGTGGAAGCCCGTGTGGAGGAAAACAGTGGAAAAGCTTGAAACTTCAATCGGTTGTAACTCGCACATGGTAGCTCTGATGACTACACCATTGGTGTCATTGGAAAGCTAATGATGGCGGCTTGGTGGTAGTTAATCGGTGGTGGAACAATGGTAGCAACGTCAATGGATGGGCTTAAAGGAGAGAGAAAAGATGCATAGTGAAGAGAGAGAGTTGTAACACCCCGAATTATTATGACGTGTTCTTTTGGTTGTCGGGTCGGGTTGTGTATGGACCTAGTTCATTTGAGTTGTTGTGGATCTAGCAGGGTTTCTGGTGTTACTTGTTCGTCTTCGTGTTCAAACTCCAACGTTCGTGTCCTGTTCGTCTAAGGTTCGAACGAGGTGGTCCATCATATTCATGTTTGAGTGGCGTTCGCTCATGCTTTCGAACAAGGTCATTCAGAGTGATTACGTCCTAATAGTGTTCGCTGTACGTTTTAACGTTGAGCACCAGTAGCTTCGCGTGCGTAACGTATTTGTGTATGCGTTTGAATGCGGAGGTGAAAAATAGAAATTTTTGAGACACTATATAAAGCCTAAACAAGAGGCCATGGTTATTTTATCTCATTTTCCTCTCTTCCTCGCCCCACTCACGACTCAAACACTCTATTTCTCTCTAGATTAGCTACTAATTTATAGGTTTCTCTTGCAAATCTCTTGAGCAAAGCATAACAATGTAAGCTTCTCATCTCTATCAAGTATTTTCCATGCATTTCTAGTGTGAATTCTTAAGTGAATCACTTAATCCATGGATCTAAGCATGATCATTATTTATATTGCATGATAGGGTTGATTTGAATGTGGTTTTAACAAGATTATGAATGATTGCCATAATTTTATTCATGGGTTAGTAAGAGCCAAAAAGCATGATGCATGAGTGTGTTGGATTAAGGTTGATCTAGCATGATGGGTGATGATTGAGTGTCGAGCATGCAAGATTGAAGCTTATATTATTATGAATATTACTTGGGTAAGTTGAGTTTTGGCCATATATTTTGATGTGTTGCCATGAACCCCCATTTTAGTGTGTTATTGGACATGTGAGAATGTTGGTAGTATTGGCTAGTATAAGCGTCATTACACTTGATGAAGGATTTTGATGATACAATGCTAGCAACTTCGATGCGCATTCATGAGAATTTCAAAAAAATATCGAAGCAAATGAATGTGAAGACTCAAGAGCTCAAATGAAGAAATCTAGTGAAGTCTTATGGCTTAGGGTTCTCAAAGTAAGTGAGTTAATAATTTAAGTATTATAAGCTCATATGACTCATACACATTTATAAAATGCATTTGGGTCATGTGCATGATGTTTTAATCTTCAAAACTTATATTTTTTCACTGACCGACACACCGACCCCATAAACTAGCATATCAGTGTCTCTGCTCTGCTTTGGGCAATTTTGAATGCTCTCTGGAACCGGACTACTCCATACCGATCTACCATACCAGTCAGCCTGAAGTTTGCATAACTATTATAACCAATTCAGTCTATATTGGTCTCCATATCGATTAGTAATCTGATAAGTCACGCTCTTTATGTTCAACGTTCATATTGGATACAACCGTTTGAATTTACCAGGACCGACATACCGGCCATTGAATTTATAGTGTGTGAAAATTTTCTCTTTTTTTCTCTTTTTTTCTCTTTGAGTGGCCGAAAATTACCAGCACCACCACTGAAATTTTGCTTTTGTTTCAGATAAAATTCCAGCCCCGAAACAGTCCCCGAACATGGGCAATAAAACTAGACTATTTTGGACTCGATTCGTGCCCGGAACACTGCCGAAACAGCCCCTGAAATGCGTGAGTGATGAGTATAAAATATATCACTATTTACCACCCTTTTGACCTAATATTTTGTATGGTTTCCCGAGTTTTATGAACATTTTGATGTATTTTAGTTTATTTTGCATATAAAATAAAATCGAGACTCAATGGAATCAATCAGGACGAAATATGGAACAAATAAGGGCAAAAACTGGACTTGACATTTGGATTTTGGAGGTTGGTAACTTGAAATGGCGTTCTAATGAAGTACAGTTTCAGAAAATTTCAACTTTGCGTAATTTTCGTATTTTGGCCATAACTTTTTACTCCGATATCGAATTGAGGTGATTCAAGTTCCAGATTAAAGAAGACTCAAAGATCTACAATTTGACACTCATAATAATTTCGAATTCTGAAGTTGTCATGACCGAAATTGATAAAAACATCCGGAAGTGTGTTATGTGTAATTATTAAAGTCATTTTTAAAACAAAAAAATAATAAAAAAATAAAGAAATGAAAATTGTCAAACTTCCACCAAACATGCTTGCATGTTAGGTGGAGGATTTGGTGCCATATTTGGTGGAGAAATTGACGGAGAAATTGGTGGAGGCAAAATTTTGCCTTTAAATATCAAGCCATTTCATTTGTAAATTCCATACTTTCCTTGGTTTCTTGAATAAGAATTAAGAATTGTATCTTGTTGTTTTATTTAGTAGTTTTATAATGTATTTTTATTTTTATTTTTAGTAGTAATAATAGTTTGTGTGTTTTTACTTTGTTTTATGTTTAGTAATTAATTTCCGCTGGGGGAATGATGAAACCTTTAATATGATAAGGTAGATTAATCTCACTTATTTTATAATATGGAAATTGTAATATAATAATATGGATTAATGTTGATACCGCCTAAATGGCTGGTTTTATTTATTTGACATAATGTGACATCGCCTATATGGTCGGTCTTTAGGTGACAGATGATTACCGCCTAAATGGCTGGTTTATCGACAAATAATAACACCGCCGTTATGGCTGGTTTAACTTAATTGGGTAATACTGACAATTTCTATATTATAATAAAGTAATATTTCTACATTTGAAATATTAAAGGTGGATCCCCTAACCCCAACACTTTATTTTTATTCTAGGGAAGTGATGAAACACAATATTCACATGCTTAATAATTGATTTAATTATATTATGTTTAATGCTTTGGTTTGTTTATTGAATCTTAAACTGAATGCTTCTTGTTGCCTGATCACCAATAAGATTGATGTGGTAAACTTAAAATGAACTTGGAAAATGGATTTTAGGTTTCAGCCTTAGATTCAATAGCTCACGATCTAACCTTGGGGTAAAAGTCTCTTACGTAGATTTCCTTACAGGATAGGAATATACCTGTCGGGCGGGGTAGCCATAATTGGAACTTGAACTTAATGAATTCACATAACTTGGTTAACATAAGAATATGATTAATTGGGTTATTTTGGGTGTTTGCATATGACCATCGGAAGATGTTTTTGCATATCTTCGTGTTTCAGGTTAGCAAACTGATTTATTATACATATATAAGAGAATCAATTCATCATTAGAATAATATTGTGTGGAATCACAACCCTAGATATTTGTGTCTTTTGTTTATTTTCTTTATTATTTTCTTTTGTGTCTTTATTTATTTAGCAAATCCACATTCAACCAATCAATCAACAATCATTCTCTTCTCCTTTAATTAGATACATGTAAATAAATGGTATCAATAATTAATAACAATAATAGAAATTAAGTCATCGTGAGATCGATATTTTTATAATATTTGAGCGATACGTGCGCTTGCGTTACATATTTTTCTTGAGTTATTAATTTTGAAGCTATCTATTTTACTTGTATCTAATTTTCTTTATTTTTATTTGTAATTTTTTTATTTCTTTCTTTTATTTTTCAGGTGGTTGAAAATGGAACATTATTGGGTGATGGAAGAATTACGAGCTTTACAAAGAAATGATACACCCCAAATTAGAGAGCAACAGTCTGGTTTTCTGAGGCATGTTGTCCAGCCCAACAAATATACATGGATGTCAGAGCCATTCAACACAATATTTGCCCAACCATTTCAGAATGCAATGAGGAGATGTGAAATATGTGATGGTAACCACCTGAGCGATCAATACATATACCTCTACAATTCAGGGTGGAAGAACTATCAAAATCCTTCAAGGTATGATGAACCATCATATTTCACCGAATCTTATTCTCCATCTTATCCACCATCCTCCTACGATCTTCATCAAAAACCAGAACCATCAGAGGAAGATCAGGTGATTGACATGCTCAAAGATTGGTTCAAGAAACAAGACGAAAAGTGGGATGCAATGGATGAAATGTTTCAGAGTAACGCGACATCCATACAAAGAATGATAGATCAAACGAGACAATTAATAGAAAATCAGAACTTCACACTTCACATAGCAAATTCAAATGACACTGACGAAACCTTCCAGTACCAAGCATTTTACGATGACACCTTAACAGAAGAAGAGGCTGAGCAGTATCAAGAATCTAAGGTATCAGTTCTGAAGCCCGAACCAACAGAATCTCAATTTGATCTTTATTATTCATCGGACTCTGATGAAGAACAAGAAACAGAGCTGTTTGTACCAACTACACCAACAAGTGAGGATGAAACTATACATCCTCAAAATGAACATCTTGGAGCATGCATTGCACTGATGTTTGAAGAAGATCTATCTGAACCATTCATACCAACCATAGAGGATAGAAATCTACAATCAGACATATCTTTACATCCTCAGGTTGACACATATGGAGCATGCATTTCACAGATGACAGATGAAGAGCTGAACAAAGAAATCCTAAAATATATTTGTGAAGAAAAGGTGGAGCAAGAAGCAAAACAAATGGAGGAGCAAATTGTTGGACAATTATGACCCATAGCATCACTATTTGTGCAGAATATGGTGTTGTTGTACAAATTAACTATGTGATAAAGAAATTGCTCTTTTATCATTTGTAATTGGATTACCGGGATATATAAATGATAAAAGTCCATATGATTAGTACCGGATTAATAAGATATGAGACAATATTAATCCATGTAAGGTTTAATCATTAAATATCCCTAGTCGTAGTATTATCAAGACTGGACATCGATAATGCGAAATAGGCTAGTATTACACTTATGCGTATTATGGAAGCATAACGACATAATTCTTATATATCTGGGTATTGGATACTCATGCAAGTGTAATAAGAGGTTCTGTTTACGGATGGTACGGAAACAGCTTCGCTCTGGATAGACCCCTCGGAATCCCATTGGTAGTATGACTATGTGTCTATCCGAATCAGGGTAGTTGTATTTGGTCTTAACCTGAGACTTGCATCGCTAATACTTGCGATAATCAGTATACTTTGGTTTTGGTCGTCTGGGGCTTTAACAGGTTCTGTGTACGTCTCTTCTGGATATACTGAAAATCGTAGTGTATTGGGTGTGATGTCAAGATGGAAGTATCACTTCATTCATATGAAGATGATGATCACGTAGGATACAGAACTAATACTCTTAAGTACTGCAGTCATCGGGATAATATGACTAGGTCATGATTATCCGATTATAGAGACTAGTTACCAGAGATCCGATATATGCTTCGTACGGGGCATACACAATTCCAGCCCCAGGACTGGCATATGACATCTGATATTGGATCGTAATACACAATACTACGTATACTACGCCTGACAAAGATTACATATTCCTTTAAAGAATAAATCTGGAGAATTGGGTAGGCACGGTGCTTTGCTAGAAGCTAACTATGTCTTGTAAATCCGTAAAAATGTGGTACCGGGTACGCTCGTGTTCGGATAGTCTGATGACCGCATTTACTGCCAACATATCCAGGGATCTATTGGGTCGCTTCCCAAAGATTCACCGTTGAGATTTGACTCGAACAGAATTAATCTAGGATTAATTATGAGAGAGAAAATTAATCTGGGATTAATTATTAGAGAAAGAATTAATCTGGGATTAATTACGTCGATAATTTATCTGGGATTAAATTCATCGAGAAGAGAGAATGCGATTAATTTGGAATTAATCGGTAAAATGAATTTAATAGTGAAATTAGATTTTACTATTTTATTAATTGGGCTAAAATAATATATTAGATATATTAATTGAAATTAGATTGCAACGCGGAATTAAAATTGGATTTTAATTCAACCAAAAGAATTAATTTGGAATTAATCCGTAAGCGACTTTCGTAATAATTATACGGGGTATAATTATTTAATTAAATTAGAATTAATTATGTTGCAACGGTAAATTCGTTTAGTTCGGAATTAAACGAACCCGGGCCCAAGCGAAGTTGCGTGTTGGATTGCCCGACTTAAATTTTGAATTTAAAGTTGGGCCCACCAACTTATATCAATGTGTTTGACACTTGATGAAATTTGGTAATTGGTTGAGTGAAAGCTTGGGATTGCTTTTTCTACACTCCAACCAATTCCAACACACACTTTTTGGTATTTAAAAAGGAAGTCAACATTTTGTGTCATAATTTTAGAACTTGAAAACACTATTCATCTTCTCTCTCTCAATGGGTGTGAACTTGCTTCCTCTCCCATGGAATTTTGCTGCAAAATTCTACATAGCTAGCACTTTAAAGAGACAAATGAGGTGATAGGGAAACTAATCCATGAGTTTGGAATTCAATTTGAAGGCTTGGAACTTCTACACATCCGTGAAAGTCTTGAATTTTCTCTACCAAGCAAGGTGAGTTTTTCCGCAACTCTCTTTAATATTCACACACAAATCACTCTTAGACGATCTTGGCATGTTCTAGGAACATTTACACAAATGTCCGACCTTATTGAAGATCTCATGCATTCATGAGAAACATCACTGTATTGGGGAGTACAAATCAAAGACACCGCCTAGAAGCTTGACAGAATGAAACTCCCATTCAAAGTCAAGCACCATACGAGACCTCCTGATTTTATTTCTTTCTTTTCAGGAATCACTGGAGCGACAAAGTTTAAAAAGGTGGCACAAGCACTGAATAAGATAAAATTCTTTTTGCCACTTTACCGTTGGAAGAGACCCTTTAAAAGCAACACTCATGGGATTATCTCTAATCGGACATCCAAAACCACACTGAGACTTCATTGACAGATAGGTTTCAGTAACGTCTGGCTGAAGATGAAAAATTTAGCGGGAGGCAACCTATGCAATTTTTATTATTACAATTTATGTTTTATTTTATGTGTACATGTTGTAGAGTTTTTAATTTTGTGTGATATTTTCAGGGAAAAACACAAACGGAGCATTTAAGGCAGAGCAAGATAGGAGGAATGGTGTTTGGCAATCACAAGGATGAGATTTAATTCATTAGTGATGGCTGAGTAAGGAATGAATTCTTGAGACGCATCCTAATGGATTTATATACTAAGCAAGTGGCGTATTGCGTACACAATTCCATTGCCTTAAATAATTGCTTTCATTTGCTTTTCGGTTGTGATTTCCTTAATTTTCGCTGACAGGATCCAGACTTTTTGACTTTCACGATTTATTTTACTATTTAGCTAATAATTGTCATCTGGCAGGTACTAGTGCTATTATTACTCACCTTTTTTTAGGTTCTATAAATTCAGCTCGTTATTGCACTCTTGAAGACATCCATATTTGAGAAAGAAATACAAAAAAAAAATGGAAGCAACTTCAAGAAGACGAGTTGTAAACATCTGTGTGTTTTGCGGTACTAGTGTTGGTTCTAAACCAGAATTCGTTGCAGCAACACAGGAATTGGGTAGAGTCATAGCTGAATGGAATATGCACTTAGTATATGGCGGTGGCAATCTTGGACTAATGGGGTACGTTTCTAGGGCCGTACAAGAAGGATGAAGTCAAGTTCTGGGAATCATCCCAAAATTTTTGGCAGAGGCAAATCTTATAGGACCATCAAACGGAGATGAATGCATTGTGCCAGATATGTCTGAACGACTTGTGGAAATGACTAACCGTGCCGATGCTTTTATTGCTTTGCCATATGGCTTGGGCACGATGGGGGAAATTTTTACAGTGCTATCTTGAGCGAACTTGAACATACACCAGAAACCAATTGGACTGTTTAATGCTGATAGATTTTATGACTTTCTTTGTGTGTTTCTTGATGATGCCCGGAGAAATGGGTTCGTGTCAAAACCTATAAAGATATCCTCTTTACTGCCAGAACATCACATGATTTAATTGATCAACGTTTAGCCTTTGAACCACAAATTGACCATATCCTTTCCAAGATTAACTGGTCCGATAATGATCGTGGTAAGAAGCGTCGGATAAATCTGGATCTTAACCTTTAATTTTCTTTTTAGATGTAAAATTTCAGCTAACCAGGTACTGTTTTCTAAACTTTACATATACTTTTTTAGACATTGGGGACAATGTCTCAATTAGGTTTGTGGGAGAGGAATAATTGACTAGTATCTTGTTTTTATTTTTCATTGTGTTGTTTTTATTTGATTTTTAGTCAAAAATTTTCAAAAATTCAAAAATATTAAAAAAAATAAAAATATTTTGTGATTTTTGTGTTTTTAACTTGACTAATCAGATGAAATGGTGTTTGAGATAGTTGTGTAAGGAATTTTCACTCCTCAGACGTATCTCAACCTATTTCGTAACAAGTTAATTTTTGTTAATTTCCTTTTGAATTATGTAATTTGTGAATTCTCCATAATACTGACTGAATTGGATCTTCATATGCTCAGTTGACAGGTATTATCAACATGCATGGTAACATACGGCCATTAGTTGTAAGTGAAAAGTTTGTAATATTCAGTGCTCTAGTTTAATTGGAGGAAGCATCTAAAAAACGATGGAATAATAAAAAAAATATCTGAGATCCGAGTAATTAAGTCTGTAGGGGTGTTTTAACATATAGTGCCCTAAAGCCAACTGATTTGGGAGTCACTGGCCCAAAGCTCGCTACATGGATTAAAGATGTTGTAAAAAAACAAAAAAAAATATTTGAAATCCGAGTAATTAAGTCTGTAAGGGTGTCTTAACATCTAGTGCCCTAAAGCCAATTGGCTTAGGAGTCGCTGGCCCAAAGCTCGCTACATCGATTGAAGATGTTGTAAATAAATAAATAAATAAATAAAAATCCATTGCTAAAAAATGTGTGAATTCTGATATAACTTTAGGACAAAAATATTACTATCTTTTCAACTACACTTATGAATATTGTGGGCACAATGATTTGATTAATACCTTGTTGGTTGTGTATATGAAGAATGGTAAAAATAATCAGAGAATTTACTTATCTGGTAATTTAGAAAGAAAGAAAACAATTCATAACTTGGATAAGAGTTTCATTTGTTTAGTCACTAACTTGTTTGATCTTTTTTGCTTTTGTGTGCATTAGATTGTCGTTTGTGGGTATCGTCACTGTAAGCCCTCACGAGACTACAACTCGTCCACTAGGGACACATATGGGTTTAAAGACTTGTTGCATGCGCTAAATGCAACCGTGATCCCTACGAAAGTGGTTTAATTTAATTTAGTTTCAATTATTTATTTTATTTTGTTGTTTTGCTCGAGGACTAGCAAAATGTTAGGTTTGGGGTGTGATGAGCGAAAAATATATCACTATTTACCACCATTTTGACCTAATATTTTGTATGGTTTCCCGAGTTTTATGAACATTTTGATGTGTTTTAGTTTATTTTGCAGATAAAATAAAATCGCGACTCAATGGAATCAATCGGGATGAAATGTGGAACAAATAAGGGCAAAAACTTGACTTGACATTTGAATTATGGAGGTTGGTAACTTGAAATGGCGTTCTAACGAAGTACAATTTCAGAAAATTTCAACTTTGCGTAATTTTTGTATTTTGGCCATAACTTTTTACTCCGATATCAAATTGAGGTGATTCAAGTTCCAGATTAAAGAAGACTCAAATATCTACAATTTGACGTTCATAATAATTTCAAATTCTAAAATGTCATGACCAAAATTGATAAAACATCCGGAAGTGTGTTATGTGTAATTATTAAAATCATTTTTAAAACAAAAAAAAATAAAATAAAATAAAGAAATGAAAATTGTCAAACTTCCACCAAACATGCTTGCATGTTAGGTGGAGGATTTGGTGCCATGTTTGGTGGAGAAATTTGTGGAGAAATTGGTGGAGGCAAAATTTTGCCTATAAATATCAAGCCATTTCATTTGTAAATTCCATACTTTCCTTGGTTTCTTGAATAAGAATTAAGAATTGTATCTTGTTGTTTTATTTAGTAGTTTTGTAATGTATTTTTATTTTTATTTTTAGTAGTAATAATAGTTTGTGTGTTTTTACTTTCTTTTATGTTTAGTAATTAATTTCCGCTGGGGGAAGGGTTAAACCTTTAATATGATAAGGTAGATTAATCTCACTTATTTTATAATATGGAAATTGTAATCTAATAATATGGATTAATGTTGATACCGCCTAAATGGCTGGTTTTATTTATTTGACATAATGTGACATCGCCTATATGGTCGGTCTTTAGGTGATAGATGATTACCGCCTAAATGGCTGGTTTATCAACAAATAATAACACTGCCGTTATGGCTGGTTTATCTTAATAGGGTAATACTGACAATTTCTATATTATAATAAAGTAAGATTTCTACATTTGAAATATTAAAGGTGGATCCCCTAACCCCAACACTTTATTTTTATTCTAAGGAAGTGATGAAACACAATATTCACATGCTTAATAATTGATTTAGTTATATTATGTTTAATGCTTTGGTTTGTTTATTGAATCTTAAGCTGAATGCTTCTTGTTGCCTGATCACCAATAAGATTGATGTGGTAAACTTAAAATGAACTTGGAAAAGAGATTTTAGGTTTCAGCCTTAGATTCAATAGCTCACGATCTCACCTTGGGGTAAAAGTCTCTTAGGTAAATTTCCTTACAGGATAGGAATATACATGTCGGGTGGGGGTAGCCATAATTGGAACTTGAACTTAATGAATTCAGATAACTTGGTTAACATAGGAATATGATTAATTGGGTTATTTGGGGTATTTGCATCTGACCATCGGAAGAGGCTTTTGCATATCTTCGTTTTCTAGGTTAGCAAACTAATTTATTATACACATATAAAAGAATCAATTCATCATTAGAATAATATTGTGTGGAATCACAACCCTAAATATTTGTGTCTTTTATTTATTTTCTTTAGTATTTTCTTTTGTGTCTTTATTTATTTAGTAAATCCATATTCAACCAATCAATCAGCAATCATTCCATTCTCCCTTTAATTAGATAACTGTACATAAATAGTTTCAATAATTAATAACAACAATAGAAATTAAGTCCTCGTGGGATATATATTTTTAAACTACTTGAGCGATACGTGCGCTTGCGCTACGTGTGTGATTTCACCGACCAGTGAGCAATGGTTGTGTTTCAGTTCGTTTTTTACAGTTGAAAACAGCCCCAACACAGCCCCAAAACAACCCTATGTGTTCACAAAAAATTCTAGATTAAAACCAAAACCAACCGAGTCCCGATTTCACCAAACGATAGGCGGTAGTGAGCAAAAACAATTCCCACTATCGTGGATTATGAAAGGATGGAGGAGATGAATTTTGGTTCAACACCACAAAGTGTTCCGAGCTTTATCTCGTTACCAACGGAAACTAGTGTGGGCTAGACTCACAAAATTAATCCCTAAACGTTTTAGAGGTTAATGTCACACAAGATTTTTTTTTTTTTTCTGGTTTTATGGTTTTCTTGTTGTTCTTATTTTTATTTTCTCAACACTTTGAGAGAATTTGGAGTAGAAGAAGATGGAGGCTAGGTTTAGAATTAAAGATTAGGCAAAAGAAAATCCAATTTTCTTTTTATACTCAGGATTATTAATTTTCAAAATTAACAAAATCCTTTCCCCTTCCTCCTTTGAAAATTCGGCGAAGGTGGAGTATTATTGTCAATTTTATAACAACAAATCCTTAATTACTATAATTAAAATAGGTGTTACAAAATTAAAGAGTTGTCACCTATTAAAAAAATGTGTAACTTCCAAAAACACACCAAGGGTTTCAAAACCCAAAATTTAGAAATTCCAAATTTGACCTCTTATTAAATTATATCATATATAATTTAATAATTAATAATAAATAATTATCATATAATCATTTATTATAAAACCATATATTAAACTTTAATATAAAGTTTCAAGTATGACAAAATAACATTATTAATCATATTAATAATATTTATACATATGTGAGTATATAATTGGACTATCCAATTATATTAAATCCGCTATAGTATATTGAGCTAGTACGGGGATCAAACGGACCTACGGTTCCGAGCTCCAATAATCTCGAAATATTAATAAAGCTCTTAATTAAATATTCCAAATTATTAACTCCGGGTTATTCCATTAAAAACCCAAAGTTGCACTCTCGTTGCCGCAGATAGTATATTAAGCCGAACCCCATCGGTGTCCATCGATATAGTCATTACATACAGATTAACCCTTCACGAGTATCTCGTAATTAGAGCCGGGTACCCCTCTAATTATTTTTACCTTAAGTACCATTGATTCTCTAATGAACGATTTATTCATAACCATTATGAATTTTAATCTTTCTATTCGTAATAGAAAGACTCGAGCGCTGTAACCATTCAAGTACCGAATCAACCCTTAAGGAATATACTCCTATACTTCTCGCAAGAAGGAGTGAACTCCATGTCTATGTAAAACTTTCTCAGCTACACACCAAACCATGTCCCAAAAGTACGTAGTTATTGGTCGGGACTGCTACACCGACCTCAACATTGTAAATCAAAGGACATAGCCTGCCATGCTGGAGTTCGTAGTACACTCAGAATTAAGATCAATCCATATATGACCATCTAGTATATTGAAATGAATTTCTTTATTTAACGGATATTATAAGAAAGTCATTTCTATCTGGGTCCAGTCCTATATGATCACATTATACAAGGTGCCTCCATTCTCATGTCTCCACATGGACGATCCCGGATCAAGGTTGCCATATAATTATAGTTTGTACAGCAGCTATAGATAAACCGCAAACAAAGTATCCACTTTGTTTGCTCTCTATGGACTATTTTAGATTACTAAATTCAGACTTAAATCCTCTTATGTATGACACTCATACACTAAGTCTGCAGGTACATGTGTAATCTAGGGTATTCAAGATAATTTACAATATGCGAAATTTAAACAAACACTTTGATAAACGAATAATGCATCATTTTATTTCATAACTTATAAAACCATTTACATTACATAAAGCTCTAGGGCATATACCCCAACAATCTCCCACTTACACTGGAGCAAATGGGACTTGTCAAACTAGCATGTAACTTTTCGAGTAACACTTTACTTCGAGGTTTGAACTCCCTCATATAGTCCTCCTCCAAAAATGTAGCATTTGTCGATACAAACATGATGAATGGTAAATCTATCACTATTTCCCACTCATTTAACTTAATATTTTGTATAGTTTCTTGAGTTTTCTGAATATTTTGATGTGTTTTGTGTTATTTTGTAGATAAATAAGGTTTCAGGACATTCTGGAGGTGATTTGGAGCAAAACAGTGAAAATTGGCAAAAAGGGCATTTTGGTAATTTGGGAGCGTCGCGACGCCTAACGTGCGCCGAGTCCTTGCTAACGTGCGCCGGGTCCACGTGTCAGAATCTGAAAATTGACTTTGCTAACGTGCGCCATGCCACGTGTCAACATCACAACCGATCTGCTAAAATGCTTCTGCCACGTGTCATCATCTTAAGATGCCGACAATCACCATCTACGCTAAAATGCACCCTGCCACTTGTCAAAATCTCAGCGGATCACGCTAACGTGCGCCTGGACACGTGTCGCCATCACATGTTGCTGACATCAATAATTCAACTGCCGACATAAGAGTGACACGTGTCACGATCTCGTAAAGCCAAGCCAACACGTGTCAGTGATCAACGCGCGTCGCGACGCTGGCTTGGCGTCGCGACGCCCATGGCCTACCGATGCCTATAAATTCAGCTCGATGTTTCAGTTTTAGATGTACCATTCTCTCTAAATTCTCTCATGTAAATAATGAGTTTTCTATCTAGTTTCTTTTAAATTTAGTTTTATAATTAATTTTAATTACGTTTTCTAATAATAGTAATTTACTTTCTTTACTTTTTACAGTTTTTACTATTCACCATGAGGAGGTAACTTCCCCCTGCTAGGGTTAAAGGTAATTCTTTTACTATTGCTATTTAGATTAATCTCCCTTAAATATAATATATTCACTATTTAAAATATTGACTTAAAAAGGATACCGCCAGATTGGTCGGTTGGAAATTAAATTTTCTTACCGCCTATATGGCATGTTTATTTTGGTTCCGCCTTTATGGCCGGTTGGACTTAATTTGACTTAATCAGATTACCGCCTATATGGCTGGTTGGTAAAATAATCACAAGTTAATATATTATATTAAGGGAGATATCTAAATAGTAAATAGTAAAAGTTGATCCTTTTACCTTAGCATTTTATTGTATTTTATTGTAAATTACTTTTCAGCTTTTACTTTATGTTTTTTACTTTTCAGCATTTTTATTTTATGTCTTTTACTTTTAAGTTTTTACTAGCCCTAGTTATGTGTTAGTTACCTGGGGTTGTGATGGATTCTAATATCACCGGTTTATAAGGGGTTATTTTATAGTTAGGGTAATTTAAAGGTTTACTTATTAAGTGTTAAGCTTAATGCTTCTTGTTTTCTAATCACCAATAAGATTGATGTGGTAAATCTAAAATAAACTTGACAAAGGAATTTTAGGTTTCAGCCTTAGACTTAATAGCCCACGATCTTCCTTGAGGATATATAACCCTTTAATAGATTTCCTTACAGGATAGACATATACATGTCGGGCAGGGGTAGCCATAATTGGAGCTTAAACTTAATGAATCCATATAATTTGGCTGACATAGACATATGGTTCAATTGGGTTAAATTGGGTATTTGCGTCTGACCATCGACAGAGGCTTTCGCATAATTTCGTGTTCCAGGTTAGTAAACCGATTTATTACACAAACATAAAATAATTTCTTCATCTTTTAAAAGATATTAGAAAGATTCACAACCCTAGATCTTTGAGTCTTTTGTTATTTTCCTTAGTATTTTCTTTTGTTTATTTTATTTATTTTAATTAAGGAAAACCACATTCAACCAACCAACCAATCAAACAATCATTCTCTTCTCCCTATAATTGGATACCTGTAAATAAATAGTATCAATAATTAATAACAACAGTAGGAATTAAGTCCTCGTGGGATCGATATTTTTATACTACTTGAACGATACATACGCTTGCGTTATACGTGTGTGTTTACGCCGGTCAAGTTTTTGACGCCGTTGTCGGGGACTTATTTTTCTTGAGTTATTAATTTTGAAGCTATCTAATTTACTTGAATCTAATTTTCTTTATTTATATCTGTAATTTTTATTTATTTTTTTTTTGTTTTCAGGTGATTAAAAAATGGAACATTATTGGGAGATTGAGAGATCACGAGCTTTACTAGAAGATACACCCCAAATCTGGGAGCAACAGTCTGGTTTTCTGAGGCCTGTTGTTCAGCCCAACAACTATCACTGGATGTCAGAATCAAGCAATACTACATTTGCTCATCAGAGCGAAATGAGGAGATGTGTAATTTGTGATGGTAACCACCCGAGCAATCGATGTATATACCTTTTAGAGTGGCAGAATTATTGGAATCATTCAAGGTACGAAGAACCATCATATTTTCCATCTTATCCACCATCCATCTACAATCTTCATCAAGAACCAGAACCGTCAGAGGAAGATCAGTTGATTAACATGCTCAAAGATTGGTTCGAGGAACGGGAAGCTCAATTTGATGCACAAATTCAGAATCAAGCGGCGTCTATACAGAGGATGACAGATCAAGTTAGACAATTAATAGACAACCTGAATCACATATCTCACGGAGCAAATTCAAATACTACTGAAGAAGCCTTCGAATATCCTGAGATTCATCATGACATCATAACAGAGAATGAGCCTGAGCAGTATCAAGAATCAGAGGTATCAGTTCCGGAGCCCAAACCAGCAAAGTCTCTGTTTGACTTTTATTATTCAGATTCTGATTCTGATGAAGAAGCTTAGCTCTTTGTACCAACTGCACCAACGAGGGAGGATCAAACTTTCAATCCTCAAAATGAAGATCTTGGAGCATGCTTTGCAACGATATTTGAAGAAGATCTACCTGAGCCAATCATTTCACCCAGATCAAAGGATGAAGACCTATAATCTGACATTTCTTTACGTCATCAGGTTGACACTTATGGAGCATGTTTTTCACAGATGACATATGAAGAACTGAACGAGGAAATCCTAAAATACATATGTGAAGAAAAGGAGGAGCAAAAAGCAGAGCAAATGGAGGAGCAAATGTCTGACCTTATTAAAGATCCAGAGCATTCAGGCGAAACATCACTGTTTTGGGGAGTGCAAATCAAATATATCACCCAGAAGCTTGACAGAATGGAACTTCCATTCCAAGTCAAGCACCATAAGAGACCTCCTGATTTTATTTCTTTCTTTTCAGGAACCACTGGAGCAACAAAGGTTTAAAAGGTGGCACAAGCACTGAATGGGACAAAAGTCTTTTTGCCCCTTTACCGTTAGAAGAGACCCTTCAAAAGCAACGCTCACGGGATTGTCTTTAATCGGACATCCAAAACGACGCTGAAACCTCATTGACAGATAGATTTCAGTCATGTCTGGCTGAAGACGAAAAATTTAGCACTAGCAGGGAGGCAACCCATGCACTTTGTTGTAATTTCTATTTTTATATTTTGTGTATACATGTTGTAGAATTTTTTAATTTTGTGTGTGATTTTTGTAGGGAAAAGCACAAATGGTGCATTTTAAGACAGAATGAATGGTGTTTGGCAATCACAAAGAAGAGAGCTAATTCATTTGTGATGGTTGAGTAAAGAATGAATTCTTGAGACGCATCCTTATGAATTTATACTAAGCTAGTGGCGTATTGCGTACATAATTCCGTTGCCTTAATGATTGCTTTGATTCGCTTTTCCGTTGTAATTATCTTTATTTTTGTAGACAGGATCCATACTTTTTGTCCTTTCACGATTTTTTTTGTTTAGCTAACAAACGTCCTCTGGAAGATACTATTGCTATTATTACTCACCCTTTTCAGGTACTATAAATTCAACTCATCATTGCACTTTTGAAGACATCCAGATTTGAGAAAGAAATATATAAAAATGGAAGCCACTTCAAGAAGACGAGTTGAAAACATCTGTGTGTTTTGAGGTACTAGTGTTGGTACTAAGCCACAATACGTAGAAGCAGCACATGAATTGGGTCGAGTCTTAGCTGCAAGGAATATGCACTTAGTATATGGCGGAGGCAATCTTGGACTAATGGGGATCGTTTCAAAGGTCGTACAGGAAGGAGGCAGTCACGTTTTGGGAATCATCCCAAAACCCTTGGCAGAGGTAAATCTTATTGGATCATCAAACATAGATGAATTGATCGTGCCAGGCATGTCTGAACGATTAGTAGAAATGATTAACCGTGCTGATGCTTTTATTGCTTTGCCAGGAGGCTTGGGCACATTGGAGGAAATTTTTATAGTGCTATCTTGGGCGAACTTGAACATACACCAGAAACCAATTGGGATATTTAACGTTGATGGATTTTATGATTTTCTTTGTGTGTTTCTTGATGATGCCCGAATATATGGGTTCGTGTCAAAACCCTTAAAAGAACTCCTCTTCACTACCAGAACTGTTCCGGATCTAATTGACCAACTCTTAGCCTATGAACCACAAGTTGACCCTATCATTTCAAAGATAAATTGGTCCGAGGACGATCGTGGTAAGAGGCGTCGGATTAATCTGGATCTTAACCTTTAATATCCTGTAGAATTTCAGCTAACCATGTATTATCTTCTAAACTCTTCTTCTACTGTTTAAGACATTGTGGACAATGTCTCATTTAGGTTTGGGGGAGGGAATTAGTTGATCAGTACCTTGTTTTTAGTTTGTGTGTTGTTTTTATTTTTAGTCCTAAATTTTTCGAAAAATACAAAAAAATTGAAAATTTTCAAAAATTACAAAAATATTTTGCGTTTTTGCGTTTTTATTTTGACTAAAAAGGTGAAATTGGTAAGAGATAGCTGAGTAAGGAGTTTCCACTCCTGAGACGTATCTCAAACCTATTTCGGAACAAGTTAATTTTTGTTTATTTCCTTTTGAATTATTTAATTTGTAAATTCTCCATAAAACTGACTAAAATGGATCTTCATATACTAGTTGGCAGGTATTATCAATATGCTTAGTAACATACGGACATGAACTGTAATTGAAAATTTTGTAATATTCAGTGCTCTAGTTTAATTGGAGGAAGCATCTCAAAAAACAATGGAGTAAAAAAAAAACGTCTGAGATCCGAGTTATTAAGTCTGTAAGGGTGTTTTAACACCTAGTGCCCTAAAGCCAACTGGTTTGGGAGCCACCGACCCAAAGCTCGCTACATAGACGGAAGATATTGTATATAAATAAAAAGATAAAATAAAAAAAAAATCAAAGAAAAAATCCGAAAAATCCGAAAAATTATTCCATTGCTACAAAAAGGTGTGAAATCTGATAGAACTTTAGGACAAAAATATTACTCTCTTATCAACTGCACTTATGACTGTTGTGGGCAAAATGAGTTGTTTAATATTATGTTGGCTGTGTATATGGAGAATGGTAAATATAATCGGAGAATTTACTTATTTAGTAATTTAGAATGAAACAAAACAACTAGTAACTTGGAGTAGAAGTTTCACCTGATTAGTCACTAACTTCTTTATTCTTTTTTCTCTTGTCTTTTTGCTTTTGTGTGCATTAGTTTCACTACTTTTTACTTTTATAAAATGTTTGTGGGTATCATTACTGTAAACCCTCACGAGACTACAACTCGTCCACTAGGGACACCTAGGGGTTTAAAGGCTTGTTGCATACGCTAAATGCAACCGTGATCCCTACGAAAGTGGCTTAGTTAAATTTTATTTTGTTATTTTATTTTGTATTTTGCTCGAGGACTAGCAAAATGTTAGGTTTGGGGGTTAAGTGATGAGTGGTGAATCTATCACTATTTCCCACTCATTTAACTTAATATTTTGTATAGTTTCTTGAGTTTTGTGAATATTTTGATGTGTTTTGTGTTATTTTGTAGATAAATAAAGTTTCAGGATATTCTGGAGGTGATTTGGTGCAAAATAGTGAAAATTGGCAAAAATGGCATTTTGGTAATTTGGGCGCGTCGTGACGACCAAACCCATGGTGTCGCGACGCTTAACGTGCGCCGAGTCCTTGCTAACGTGCGCTGGGTCCACGTGTCAGAATATGAAAAGTTGACTTTGATAATGTGCGTCATGCCACGTGTCAACATCACAACCGATCTGATAAAATGCGCCGGTCACGTGTCATCATCTTAAGATGCCGACAATCACTATCTACGCTAAAATGCACCCTGCCATGTGTCAAAATCTTAGCGGATCACGCTAACGTGCCCCTGGACACGTGTCACCATCACATATTGCCGACATCAATAATTCAACTACCGACATAAGAGTGACACGTGTCACGATCTCGCGAAGCCAAGCCAACACGTGTCAGTGATCAACGCGCTTCGCGACGCTGGCTTGGCGTCGCGACGCCCATGGCCTATCGAGACCTATAAATTCAGCTCGATGTTTCAGTTTTAGATGTATCATTCTCTCTAAATTCTCTCATGTAAATAGAGAGTTTTCTATCTAGTTTCTTTTAAATTTTAGTTTTGTAATTAATTTTAATTACGTTCTGTAATAATAGTAATTTACTTTCTTTACTTCTTACAGTTTTTAATATTCACCATGAGGAGGTAACTTCCCCCTGCTAGGGTGAAAAGTAATTCTTTTACTATTGCTATTTAGATTAATCTCCATTAAATATAATATATTCACTATTTAAAATATTGACTTAAAAAATATACCGCCAGATTGGTCGGTTGGTAATTCATTTTAATCTGGTTTAAACCTGACTAATCAAGGATACCGCCAGATTGGTCGGTTGGTAATTAAAGTTTCTTACTGCCTATATGGAAGGTTTATTTTGGTTCCGCCTTTATGGCTGGTTGGACTTAATTTGACTTAATCAAATTACCGCCTATATGGCTGGTTGGTAAAATAATCACAAGTTTATATATTATATCAAGAGAGATATCTAAATAGTAAATAGTAAAAGTTGATCCTTTTACCTTAGCATTTTATTCTATTTTATTGTAAATTACTTTTCAGCTTTTACTTTATGTTTTTTACTTTTCAGCATTTTTACTTTATGTCTTTTACTTTTAAGTTTTTACTAGCCCTAGTTATGTGTTAGTTACCTGGGGTTGTGATGAATTCTAATATCACCGGTTTATAAGGGGTTATTTTATAGTTTGGGTAATTTAAAGGTTTACTTATTAAGTCTTAAGCTTAATGCTTCTTGTTGTCTGATCACCAATAAGATTGATGTGGTAAATCTAAAATAAACTTGACAAAGGATTTTTAGGTTTCAGCCTTAGACTTAATAGCCTACGATCTTCCTTGAGGATAGATAACCCTTTAATAGATTTCCTTACAGGATAGACATATACCTGTCGGGCGGGGGTATCCATAATTGGAGCTTAAACTTAATGAATCCAGATAATTTGGTTGACATAGACATATGGTTCAATTGGGTTAAACTGGGTATTTGCGTCTGACCATCGACAGAGGCTTTCGCATAATTTCGTGTTCCAGGTTAGTAAACCGATTTATTACACAAACATAAAATAATTTCTTCATCTTTTAAAAGATATTAGAAAGATTCACAACCCTAGATCTTTGAGTCTTTTGTTATTTTCCTTAGTATTTTCTTTTTTTTTTTATTTTATTTATTTTAATTAAGGAAAACCACATTCAACCAACCAATCAAACAATCATTCTCTTCTACCTATAATTAGATACCTGTAAATAAATAGTATCAATAATTAATAACAACAGTAGGAATTAAGTCCTTATGGGATCGATATTTTTATACTACTTGAACGATACGTACGCTTGCGTTATACGTGTGTGTTTACGCCGGTCAAAACACTTTGTTATCTTCAGGGCTATAGAAGAATCCACCCCTAGTCTCCTTAGGATAGCCTATAAATAGGCACCTGAGAACATGGCTCCAACTTAGTAGTCTTATTCTTCAGCACATGTGCTGGACACCCCATATGCGGAAATATCATAAACTAGTTTTACGACCACTCCACAACTCTAAGGGAGTATTAGGAACAGACTTAGATGGAACTACATTAAGGATATACATTGTTGTTTGCAATGCATATCCCCAAAAAGAACTAGGTAGTGAGCTATAACTAAACATAGATCTTATCTTGTCCAGTAGGGTTCGATTTCTCCTTTCTGCAACACCATTTTACTGTGGTGTTCCAGGTGCTATGAGCTGGGATATTATCCCATGCTCAACCAAGAATTCCTCGAAAACTCTGTCAAAGTATTCTCCTCCACGATCTGATCGTAGAGTTTTGATTATTTTACCTAATTGGTTCTAAACCTCAGCACGATACTCTTTGAACTTTTCAAAAGTATCTGACTTGTGCTGCATTAGGTAAACATATCCATATCTAGAATAATCGTCCATAAATATGACGAAGTATTCATAACCACATCGGGCTCTCACATTCATCGGTCCCCAAATATCCGAATGTATTAGCTCAAGTGGTTGACTGGCTCTTATACATTTTCCAGTAAAAGGTCTCTTAGACATTTTCCTTCTAAACATGATTCGCAGACTGGTAAAGTTCTGAGCTCTAACTGGTTTAAGGCTCCGTTCTTTATCAACCTATCTATCCGGTCAAGGCTGATATGACCAAGTCTAAGATGCCAGAGATATGTGTCATCATGAGAAAGCTTTTTCCGTTTAGTTTTAGGTTTCTCAACCTTAAATATTTCAGCATTGAGCAATGACCTATGTTTTAACGGTCTTAACACATACAAGTTATTTTCTGAGTTTCATGTGCATATGGTTAATCCATTTCTACCAATAATAACCAAATTTCTATTAAAAGAAACTGAAAAACCATCATCCAAGAGTTTAGAAACAGAAATCAAATTCCTGTGAAAACCATGAATGAATAACAAATTGTTCAAACTTAATAACTATTATTTGTAAAATTTAAACTGGAAACTCCCACTGCTTTTGCTGAAACATTATCCATTGTCCCGACCCTCATGGTGTATTCACATTCAGCAAGGTCCCTCCATGAGTCAAACAGCTGCAAAGAAGAACAAATATGGTTAGTGGCTCCAGAATCAACAATCCAAGTGGATTTATCATCCTCCACTAATAGAGATTCGATAACAAGTAAATCATATTTACCTGTAGCCTTTATATCCTTCAGCTATGCAAGGTATTTAGGACAATTTCTTTTCCAATGTTCGTTCTTGTTGCAGTGGAAACACTTTCCCTTGGGCTTGGCATCGTTGGAGCCTTTCTTGTCTTCTTCTTCATGGCTTAGCATTAGCCTTCCCAGTTCCATTATTTTTTATCTTTGCAGATTTTGAAGACTCGGTAACATTTACCTCAGCACTGGGCTTACGAGGATCCACAAGCATGGACTTGTAGTGGGTAAGCTTATTAAGCAGCTGGGTCAATGTAAAAGTCAACTTGTTCATAACATAGTTGTTTTTAATATGCATGAAACTCTTCAGAAGAGTTTCCATAATCATGGTCACCTGGCTACGCTTGTCAATACGAGCAATATGGGTTTCGATAGTGTTGAGATAAGTCATCATCCTCAAGATGTGCTCTCGGAATGATGTCTCATCCTTCATCCTAAAAGTCATCGCTGAGACCATAGCCTTATGATGTTGACGCTCCGAAAGCTGCCTGAACATGCCCTGCAATGACTCTATCATCTGAGATGTTGAAGCCATAGGCCCATGCTTTGCAGCAAGAACCTTGGACATCCCTGCTAGTAAGTAGCGGCAGACTTTCTCATTAACCGCGAACCATTTATAGTAGGCATCGCGCACATCTTGGCCAACATTTCTGGCGGGCTCGGGAGGACACTCCTCCGTCAGGACAAATTTTAGGTCTTCACAGACCAAGATAGCATTCATGTTACTTTTCCACTTAACATAGTTTTCTCCCGTTAATTTATCATTTGAGATTATGAAAATAATTGGAGAAACCATGGCTGAAAAATAAAATAAACATGCATTTTAACATTCATTCATCGCATATTAAAATTATCAAACAATTTTGGCATAAAATTAAACATGATGCATGAATAACGAATTAGAAACCTAAGAGAATTACTATTCCACGAAAATTTATCATCCCACAAATAAGTGCCACCGTAGGGTAGGTCAAGTATTTGCATGATAGATCGAGACAATCTCAATTGATTAATATATGCAGGAATAACTCTTATTCCTATATTAACCAACTACCGTTTGATTCGACCAAGGAATTTCGATTAACATTTAATCATTCCTTTGTGAATGTGACCCGTCATTTCGGGACCCTTAGACTTAACTAGTTAAGTGCCGCCGTAGGGTAGGTCAGTTCACCAGATACATCTAGAATCCATATCCTCTCGGAATCCAAACTTGATATTGATCCAAAATGGACACCATCCGTAGGGGATGAAAACAAAGCCGTCTCGATGCGCCTTTTGAATTTCACATTTTCGGACTAACAACGGAGATCGCGGGATATACTATCGTATATCCCTCTCTCACTCACTATTTTAAATTTAAGGTTTCTATTTTTCTAACTATCTAATATTTTAATTTACTAGTGTGAATAATATTATGGCAGCTAAATCACAACTCTTATTTACACTAGTTTACCATTAGTAACCTAATCAATTTTAACTCTTAAAATTTGTCTCACTAATGTCTATTAGTCTCTATGAATTGTTTTACTCTGTTAAACTAATTTAATTGGAGTAGTATTAATACCCTATTATATTTTAACTCTTTTAATACTAGAACACTAATTAGTTTAAAATTTTGGAATCCTAAAATAGTCAAGATTTTAATTAAACCATTTAATTAATATAAGTTCGTTATAAAATCCAAAGGTACATGGAATTGTATCTCGAGTGCAGACCAAATTACCGTCCATGCGGATTCGGCTATGGAATTTATATCCGGGTTTCCATCATATATACCAATTGAATTATGATGCACTTATTAAGCCCAATATATTAAAATTCAAATTTTAAACCTTAAAACCAATTAACCCAATTAATTATTTTCCATGCATATCATATTCTTATTTAAACATTTTAAATCACATAAAATCATATTTCATGTCTATAATGATTATGCATCCAAAACATGTTATGACATGTGAAATGCAAGAGTAGGTACCCTAAGCTATATGATATGTTATTAAAACATTTCGAATTAAAACATACATATAATAAAAAAAAATATTTTGCATTGACCGGGCTCTTATTTTTTTCCTTTACTAATCTAATTTGGACAAAAATTCCCAAGGCGTCCATTGGTCTTCAAATCACGCTCCAAGGTGGTGTTGGCTCCTTTTGTGTTTTTGGTGCTCCAAATAACAACAATAGAAATTTTACATTGGAAAATTAAAATTACAACAATTGTAAACAATGGCCTTATGGCATTACATCCCAAAATCAAAACCAACATAAAAATAAGAGCCGGAAAAATTTATGACCAATGCAAAATCCATTAATCACATGAAAAACAATAACCATTCATCTTATGAATATTATTTTGTGCCTACTCATCTAAACATGCAAAGGAATATTTATAATTCATATAAATATATAAAAAACAGTAACTTTAAATCAAAAAAGAGAAGGGTTAAGAACACTTTTCAACCTTGCTCTCATTGCCAATATTAGGAAACATTTTCCTTGCGCAGCGGAAACACGTTAGGCACCCGGATCGGACTTGAAATTTTTTTCTTCTATTCTCTTTGAGTGGCCGAAAGTTACCAGCACCACCACTGAAATTTTATTTCTGTTTTAAAAAAAAATTCCAGCCTCAGAACAGTCCTCGAATAGCCCAGCACAGCGGCACAAAAACTGGACTATTTTGGACTCGATTTGCGCCCAGCACACTACCGAAAAAGCCTCGGAAATGCATGAACAATGGCTATATTTTAGTTCTATTTTTACACTTGAAAACAGCCCCAAAGAAACCCTATGTGTTCACAAAAAATTCTGGATTAAAACCAAAATAAACCGAGTCCTGATTTCACCAAACGGTGGGCGGCAGTGAGCAAAAACAATGCTCATTGCCGTGGGTTATGAAATGATGAAGGAGATGAATTTTGGTTCAACAACACAAAGTCTTCCGAGCTATATCTCGTTACCAACGGAAACTAGTGTGGGCTAGACTCACAAAATTAATCCCTAAACGTTTTAGAGATTAATGTCACACAAGATTTTTTTTTTGGTTTTCTTCTTGTTCTTATTTTTATTTTCTCAACACTTTGAGAGAATTTGGAGAAGAAGAAGATGGAGGTTAGGGTTAGAATGAGAGATTATGCAAAAGAAAATCCAATTTTCTTTTTATACTTAGGATTATTAATTTTCAAAATTAACAAAATCATTTCCCCTTCCTCATTTGAAAATTCGGCCAAGGTGGAGTATTATTGTCAATTTTGTAAAAAAAAAATCCTTAATTACTATAATTAAAATAGGTGTTACAAAATTAAAGAGTTATCACCGTTTAAAAAAGGTGTAACTTCCAAAAACACTCCAAGGGTTTCCAAAACCCAAAATTTAGAAATTCCAAATTTGACCTTTTATTAAAATATATCATATATAATTTAATAATTAATAATAAATAATTATTATATAATCATTTATTATAAAACCATATATTAAACTTTAATATAAAGTTCCAAGTGTGACAAAATAACATTATTAATCATATTAATAATATTTATACATATGTGAGTATATAATTGGACTATCCAATTATACTAAATCCGCTATAGTATATTGAGCTAGCACAAGGACAAAATGGACCTACGGTTTCGAGCTCCAATAATTTTGAAATATTAATTAAGCTCTTAATTAAATATTCTGAATTATTAACTTTGGGTTATTCATTAAAAACCCGAAGCTTCACTCTCGTTGTCGTAGATAGTATATTAAGCCGAACCATATCGATGTCCATCGATATAGTCATTACATACGGATTAACCCTTCACGAGTATCTCGTAATTAGAGTCGGGTCATAATATCCGTTATACCCCTCTAATTATTTTTATATTAAGTATCATTGATTCTCTAATGACTTCCCCATTCCCCACTCACTCTCAGCATTTGGTTGTATGACATTTTGATAGTTGATCTCGGTGAGACTCTTTTTTGGCCATATTTTTGACAACTTGGAGAGGATGGTACCATTTGCAGTCTAGGAGTCCAAGCCCTATGTCCATTTTTGGTTATTTTATGTATATTGTTGTTTTAGCCATAAGGTCATATGATGTAATGTATAGTGATCGTGTTATATTATATACTTCAAATAGTTTATGTGCAATTAATACACCACCGATTTGTATACTCTACATATTTGAATTATAATAGCACATTCTTCACATCATATATAAGTTAGGGCGGATGTGGAACCCTAGGGTCAGATCGGAGCCCCGCCCAGCGAAAGTGGGTCTAACCCATGAATATCAAGTATGGGTGTAATTTTAAATAATTTAATGAAGTACTATATTTCATTACGAGTGTATAGGAAAAAACCAGGACAGAATTAGAGTCTGAAAACTCAAAAAGGGACAAAACAAGATTGAGTGCGCATTGTGCGCACTACGCTCTGAACAACATTTGTTTTTTTTTTTTTAAGTTATTTTTTTCAAATCCTTCAGCTCTCTTTCCAGAGAGCTGGAGATATTAGGGTATTTTTGTTGGGGTTTTGGGCGGTAATTCGGGTAAAGGCAGGGAAACGCGGAAAATCAAAATTTTCCTATTTCAATAATTTTTCTTGGGTAATTAAAATAAACTAATTTATTTCAATTACTCAATACTGAAAAACTGAAATTTTTACCCAAAAATCAGATTTTTCAGAAATTACCGTTTTGCCCCAAAACTTTGTATTTTTGTCATTTTAGTTCAAAATTGTCAAATACAATTCTAATTGATTCCAAATCAATCCCAAAATTATTTATACATGTCTAATACATGAAAATACAATTTACAAATCATAGAAACCGAATTTCCAGAATTTTCTGAATGGTCCCTAAACTTTCAAGAATTTGCAATTTGGTCATTTTGTTCAAAACATGTCAAGATCAAATCCAAAAATTCCCAAATTTTATATACATCATAGATACATCAATTCTCATCACATATATGAAAAGACCCAAATTTGGTGATGGTTAAAAACTCTAATTTTATAATTTCACAAATTAACAAAATTAACACCAAATTAATCAAATTCAAGACTTTAATTCAATTCTCACAACACCAAACAAGCCTCACCATCTTGAAACAATTCAAGAACAATTCTAGGTCAATCATGAGTGGCTAAGTAACTCTAGAAAGACAACTTCCATCAATATGGCAAAAAGAAAGCTTAAAGAACAATTTTAAGCATTCTAAGTAAACATACATGCTTCCATCGTTCAATCAAGCTCCCAATCATCAAAACACAACCATAAGAAAGTAGAGAAGAAACTAAGCTACACATGTTGAAGCTTATGATCTTAGAAACAATTTTCAAGAAGAAGAAAGTATGAAAATCCTAACCAAATTTCCAAAATATGCAAGCTTTTCTTATTTCTTCTCTTTTTCTCTCTTTCTCACTTTGTATTTATTTTTTTTAGGGTTCTTGAATTGTGAAACCAAAAATAAAAAATGGCCTTAGATATTTTTTCTTTAATCACGAAAATTGCAAAAAAAAAGTAGGCCAAGTATTTTATTTTTATTTCACAAATTGGAAAATGATTTAATTTTTATTTGTGGTAATAAATCATCAAATAATTCAATCCTTATCACAAATAAACCAATTAAATCATGCCAATCCAACCAATCAAAATTGGCCAAGAAAACCAATCAAATAAAGCCATTTAACTTACTTTAATTAAAGTAAACTAGATATTAAATATTTAATTAATTTAATTATTTAATATTTAAATAATCAAATAATTAAATACAAATATTTCAAATATATGTATTATATTTACATTAAATAATCAAAATACATATATTAATAATACATGTCAAATATCACAATTCGACATTTAATAAATGGCAAAAAGATCTCAAAAGCATGTATTTTCGTTTAACCGTTAAACGACTTATAAATAATCAGTATTATTTATAAAAGGTGCCCTAGTGCCATACAAGTATATCTCATTAGTGAGACTCTCTAGGTTCAGACATATCCATAACGAAATCTAATTTCGTATCCATAATCTACCCACCCGTAAATTATGACGAACACAGATAAAATCTCTAAACCATACAGGTCGAGGTCACTGCATACGTATAATCCTTCCGTCATAGGTATCCAGATTTAGTGGTGGCAAAACGAATCAACGAATCAAATTTGTGACGAATTCTAAACGAATCGAATTGTAATGTACTAAATTCGAATTCGATTCGTTTATTAAACGAATCCTGATATTAGGATTCAGATTCGATTCGTTTATTAAACGAATATTCGTATTCGATTCGTTTATTCGTTTACATAAATCAAATGAATCGAATCGAATTTATTATTCGTTTACTATTTACATCCGATTCGTTTACTATTCGCATCTGATTCGTTTATTATTCGAATATTCGTATTCGTTTATTATTCGAATATTCGTATTCGTTTATTAATCGAATATTCATATTCGATTCGTTTAATCAAAATAAAATACAAAATCTAAGCATAATAAATTGCATAATAACACTTAAAATCTTAAAATCCTTACAACAAGCTCCAAATTTCAAATTACAAATCAATTGCATAATAACACTTAAAATTTTCAAAACACAATTTGACCAAAATCTCGAATACAAGTTGCGACGGTAAAGACAAACTGCTTTATCATTATCATCCGGGATTTTCATCCAGCAAATAAAATAAAATTATATTATTGAGTTATTTTAAAAAAAAAAATTTATTACATTCCACAATCCAGATATATTACAATCACATAACAGTAAAGCTTAATGGTGAAAATAACTGAAGAATTCTGAAGGCAACTGCCCCTTTGTCATCTGAATCTTCACTGAACATCCACCAACCCACAACATCCTCTACATAAACACATCGCCTTAATAGAGAAAATTGCTTTCCAATCCTTTGATTATTGTGCTCCCACTACAAGAATTATGGCTTTTAGCGTCCAAATATTTAGCGTCGAAACAATATGCGACGCTAAAAGTTAGTTTTAGCGTCGAATATTCGTTTCGACGCTATATGTCATGTTTTTAGCGACGGAATAAAAATTCGACGCAGAATATTAATTTTTTAGCGTCGAAATATAGTTTCGACGCTAAAAACAGACCTTTAGAGTCGAAAAATATTCGACGCTGAATAATTATATTATTGCAATAATTTTTGGTGCCAAAAATTGCACTATTAGCGTCGAAACACGGAGTCGACGCCAAAACTAACTTTTAGCGTCGAACATATATCGTCGCTAAAGGTGTATGAAGTTTCCACCGGCAAATCCTTGACTCTTTCGCGTCTAATTTACATTCGACGCTAAAAAGGAAACAATTAGAGTCGAATGTGAATAATCGACGCAAAAAAATAATACTTGTAGCGTCGAATATTTGTTCGACGCTAAAGAGTTATGAAGCTTCCACCGACAGTCCTTGATTCTTTCGCGTCTAAATTTAATTCGACGCTATATGTTTGATATTTAGCGTCGACAAAACGGTGTCGACGCTAAAAACGTATATAATTAGCGTCGATTTTGAATATTCGACGCCAAAAATAATACTTTTAGCGTCGAATATTTGTTCGACGCTAAAGAGTTATGAAGCTTCGCACCGACAGAACTTGATTCTTTCGCGTCTAAATTTAATCCGACGCTAATTTTTTATATTTAGCGTCGAAAAAAAACGTTTTGCGACGCTAAAAATGGAACATGTAGCGTCGAAACAACATTTTCGACGCTAAAAACGGCAACAATTAGCGTCGAAATACTAAATGCGACGCTAAAGATAGATTAAAAAACAGAAGGTCGACACCCCTTCTCCCCCTTCTGTTTTTTCTTCATTCTCTTCGTAAAAATCCTCTGAAATCTGAGAATTTCTCCTCTACAGCCTCACATCTCTCCTAAAAATTTTCAATAAAATTGTAATCAATTTCCAAAAAGGTAAATCTTCTTTCATATTTCTTTATTATTTTCAATTTTTATGATTATATATGTTGTTTATATGCTGTTTGTTAGTGATTTATGATTCATATATGTAGAGTAAGTATATTAATTAACAAAATAGAATTTTTCTGTAAACTATTAATTAATTTATCAACCAATATATATATATATATATATATGCTTAAATTAAGTATTACTGAATTAGTAATGTTGATTCCAATGTAAAATGATATCTAATAATTATATTATTATATTTAGGTATTCTGCTGAAATGGATAGAAATTGGATGAGCTCTCTGGATAGATTGAGTGTTGAATATCGTAATGGAGTGTCTGAGTTTATGGAAGTCGCAAAACAACACATTGATGCAGAAGGTCGTGTTCGTTGTCCATGTGCAAATTGTTTGAATAGGAAAAGGAAGCGGTTAGATGAAGTTCATAATCATTTATACATGCCAGGAATATCACCCACTTACCGTACGTGGATTTATCACGGTGAGCAGTATCATTCTCAGTCACGGTTTTTTGATGTCGGCGAAGGGAGCAGTAGTTACAATCAACCTGCAAACGATGATATCGCCGATATTTTGCATGACTTACAAGGTCCACAACTTGGTCATAGTATTAGTGGCGACATGCCAGTGTTAAGTGGAAATGATCAAAATTTATTTAGTGAACTACTTGATGAGGCAAAAAAAATTCCATTCGAAGGTGCTGGAATGTCGATCTTGAATTTCGTTGTGAAATTATTACACATTAAAGTGATCAACAGAATGACCAACAAAAGTATCGATATGATGTTAGAGTTACTGGCCCAAATGTTACCGGTTGGAAGCGAATTGCCTAAGTCGTACTACGAGGCAAAGAAAATGTTGCGTGATCTGGGAATGGGGTATGAATCCATTCATGCTTGTAAGTTTGATTGTGTATTATTTCGTGCCGAGTATGAATCACTTGAACATTGTCCGATATGTGGTGAAAGTCGGTACAAAGTCCGTGGTATGGGGAAGAAAGTGCCTCAAAAGATATTGCGATATTTCCCTTTAACGCCCAGGCTGCAGAGATTGTTCATGTCATGACACACAGCGACTGATATGATGTGGCATCATGAAAAGAGGATCGGTGCGGAGGGCATACTTAGACATCCTGCGGACGGAACCGAATGGAAGGAATTTGATGACATGTACCCCCGTTTCGCTGAGGACCCCCGTAATGTCAGGTTAGGTACAAGAATGATCCATACATTTTTTGTACGCAAGCACGTTCAGTGATATATATACCTGATCCTAAGTTAGGAACTGGATGGATGGTGGTAGAAAAGTTACAACATAGGGCCATTTGGGACACGCAGGAGAAAGATAGAGTTGACATATCAGATGAAACACAAGAAGTCTCCGGCAATTTTGAAGTTCCTGAACAGATATTTGTTGGACCAACTGTCAACGTTCCTGAAAATATAACATTAACTCGATCTAGTACAGACGTTGAGCTAATTCCTCATTCTGAAGTGAGCGTTGAAGTAGCAAGTGAAGAACAATTTGACACTGAAGATGACTTCGATTCCAGTCACGAATCCTAAAATACCGACGATAATAGTGATTAATTATGAAGTTACAGTATTTTGTGATGGATGAATAATTTTATGGATTAATGTATGGTTGTTGATTTTAATTACTCTTTAGATATTGTTGAAATATTAACGTAATGATTAATAGTATAACTATGTTATGAATGAGTTATTTGCTTCTGAGCCGAGGAAGAAGATAAGCACTGGTTGCAGGGATGTAAAGGACATTTAGCGTCGAAGTAATCGACGCTAAATGTCAATTACTTCGACGCTAATGGTTAGGCGAGTTATTGAAAAATTTGGGTTTTTTTCCGGGAAATTTAATTTTTATGTAGCGTCGAAATACTATATTCGACGCTATATGTCTTACATTTAGCGTCGACAGACAATTTGCGACGCTATATATCTTTAATTTAGCGTCGAATATAATATTTCGACGCTATATGTCTATACTTTAGCGTCGAATATAGTATGTCGACGCTAATTAAAAATTAAATTTCCCGGAAAAAAACCTAATTTTTCAATAACCCGCCTAACAAATAGCGTCGACATACAATTTGCGACGCTATATATCTTTAATTTAGCGTCGAATACAATATTTCGACGCTATATGTCTCTACTTTAGCGTCGAATATAGTATGTCGACGCTAATTAAAAATTAAATTTCCCGGAAAAAAACCTAATTTTTCAATAACCCGCCTAACAAATAGCGTCGACTACTGCGACGCTAAAAGTCAATTATTTCGACGCTAAATGTCTTTTAAATCCCTAAAACCAGTGCCTCCTTCTTCCTTGGCTCCGAAGCAAAAACTCATTTCTCATTCTCCAACAGTGACGAACGAAGGAAATCAACAGGTAAGTCTCCTTTGTTGATTTAAAATTGTTTATGAGGATGAATTTGATGAATTTGAGGATGAGTTTGATGATATTATTGATGAAATTGATGATGAATTATTTTTTGATGAAATTGATGATGATGATGATGATGATGATGATCAAAGATGATGAGGATTCTGGGCCAGAACAGCAGCAATTGCTGCTGTTCTTGCCCAAGAACAGCAGCAATTGCTGCTGTTCGTCTTCAAAATCATCATCATCTTTGGTTAATATTTATATAATGTTAAGTTTGAATTTGTGCCCTCTTTGGTTAATTATAACTGTTTGATACGGACCAATTCCAGTGAGCTCACGTTCGTGTTGCGTTCTCAAACGTGTTCGAACGGACCAATTCCAGTGAGCTCACGTTCGTATGGCGTTCTCGAACGCGTTCGAACGGACCAATTCCAGTGAGTTCACGTTCGTATGTCGTTCTTTAATATGTTCGAACACCCATTTTACGTTCGAACGCGTTAAAGAACGACATACGAACGTGAACTCACTGGAATTGGTCCGTTCGAATGCGTTCGAGAACGCCATACGAACGTGAGCTCACTGGAATTGGTCCGTTCGAACGCGTTTGAGAACGCAACACGAACGTGAGCTCACTGGAATTGGTCCGTTCGAACGCGTTCGTGAACGCCATACGAACGTGTGCATGAGAAGTCGTGTGATTGTCTGCTTCGTGGTTGGTTATATGTATCCCATTGAGTGTGTGACTGTGTATCCCTAAAACGTGTATGATGGAACTCGTAGATTATATGGATAATGAATGCATATGTGAAATGAATGAATTTGAAAACGAAAGTGAGCATTCGATGTTATAAGCGCTTTTGTTAAGTTGTATTGACTTGTATGGATATGTATGTATATGTATAAGAATTTTGGAATTTGATGACGCTAATGCGACGGGGTTTTGCAGATGGCACCGGGCAATCGCAAACGGGCTACCGCGACTCCATCTACATCAGCAAGGGCAACTGGCCCTGGTGATTTCTCTGCTAGCACAGGTGAGTCCAGTACAGTGAAGGGTCGAGGACGCACCCGTGGCCTGGGGTTGGCTAAGTACGTTAAGGCTCACGGTCGTATCCGGATAGAGATATCAGATGATGGACACACTCAAGTCGGACAACATAATTCAGCGTTTAATACAGCCATAGGAGCTACAGCTCGATATGAAGCTCCCCAAAGCTACGTATCTTGGAGAAAGATACCGTGGGAGACGAAACTGAACCAGCTATTCCCTTCGCTACTTGTAAGTTTTCGATATTGTTTGTTATTTAACATTTTTATTTTATACTTATTTTTACTCGAATTTTCATGTAGGAATGGTTCGACTTCGATCTGACCCAAGTGAATGTCCAACAATATATTGACTACCACATGGGGAAAAGTTATAAAGATTATAGAACAAAAGTCTTGAAACCAATATTCGACGAACATGGACCTTCAAATGCTCCACAACACAAACCTGATTTTATAGAGGAACAAGACTGGACATTTTTATGTGAGCTTTGGTCGAGCAAAAAACACGAGGTAAATTTTGAAATAAACGGAAATTTATAATTGTCTTTGTTTTCGGTACTTACAGTGTTCGTGAATACAGGATAAATGTCACGCAAATGCGGAAAATCGAAGTCACTTGCGTTTTAACCACCGTGGAGGTTCGAAGCCATTTATCCAACATCGTGCCGAACATTCTGAGGTAAATATATCCTAACGTAAAATTTAACAGTTAATTGTTTTTACTATCTGGAATAATATTGAATTTATTTTATGTTTATAACAGAGTAGCACATGTGAGGTGCAATCATTTCCAGATTTTTTCCGTGTGACGCATTACAATGACAAGAATAAATGGATAAATGAAGAAGCCGAACGCTGCTATGTAAGTTTCAGTTTTTAAAATAAAATAATTAATATTATATATGTTAAATTTTTTTCTCAAATTCTAATATTAACTTATTTTTTGAAACAGAACGAAATGATGGAACTCCAACATCAAACTCAGGAGACAGGAGACCGACCCCATACCAGATGAGCAGCTGTCGCAATTGGTTTTCAAGAATCAGACAGCTTACAACGTTGGTCTTGGCACTCGTAAGAAGCCAACGTCATCTGCACGCAATAGTGGTAATTCGGGCAATGTCTCTCTTCGAGACGAGTTAGTCACCACCAAAGACGACCTAGCCAGCACCCGAGACGAGCTGCAACAGACTAAGGAGAAGCTACAACAGGTCACGGTGGACCACGAGAAGAAGATGGTGGACCACGAGAAGAAGATGGAGCAGTTGGAACAGCAACTGATGGCTTTCCGTCAGATGTTCGAGGCCTCAATGAGTCATGGTGCATCGGGCTCGAGCGTCCCCCCATCACAGTAGCAATTAATTTTATATTTAGTTTTGTATAAACATTTTGAACAAATATATTTAATATAATATTTCTTTTTTCTAAAACAAATTTCAATATAATATTTCGTCATTAATTACATTTTTTTTCAACTAAATTAAATATTTTAGACCAAAAAATAAGTAAATTACTAATTTTTAAGAAAATAAATTATTTACTTTTAGCGTCGAATATTTCGACGCTAATAGTATACAAAATGGGCTTTTTAAATATATATGTTAGCGTCGACTAGTTAAAAGTGACCTTTAGCGTCGAAATATTTCGACGCTAATAGTAACAAACATGGTCGCTATAAAGCTTACATAATACTTTTTAAATATACTTTAGCGTCGACATTTTTCGACGCTAAAGTTTGAATTTTTGCGTCGATATATTTCGTCGCTAATAGTAAAAAACATGGTCGCTATAAGCTTACATATAATACTTTTTTAATATACTTTAGCGTCGACACCTTGCGACGCTAAAAGTTTAAATTTTTGCGTCGATATATTTCGTCGCCAAATATACAATTAGCGTCGAAAATTTAACTTTAGCGTCGAAATAAATTGGACGCAGAATACTGTTTTTTAGCGTCGCAGTTAATTATTTCGACGCTAAAAGTGGTTTTCGTCGACATTTTATCGTCCATTGTTGGCGTCTAATTTTTTCGACGCTAAATATCATTTGCGTCGAATAGTAAGTTATGGCGTCGAAACAATTCGACGCTAAATGGTCTAATTCTTGTAGTGTCCAAGAACAAAAATATGGAGACACTAAATCAGACTGTAGATTACGAATACTTAAAAACAAAAAATAAATTGAGCTTAAACTGAACTTTTGAACTTGACACAAAAGTTACACTTGGACAAATATATTTCTCACAGGTTAACAACTTCACACATAGCTAAACAATTACAGCTTATGGATATAAAATTCGTGCATCAGGTAATTTTCTGGTAAAAGAAAATTAGTGCATCAGGTAAAAGAAAAAAAGAAATAAAAAAGGGAAATGCATCTTACAAAAAGAAGAAGAACTGAGGCGTGAAGACTGTAGAAGAAGAAGAACTGAAGCGTGCTTGAAGGCTGAAGAAGAAGAAGCCCGGCGATTGATTCCAGATTTGAGAGAGTTTTAGGTTTGTAATTGATTCTTTTAATTGAGAGAGGCGGCTGGGAAGCAAGAAATGTTTAATGAAATTTAGGTTTAGATATTTAGGTTAAACTAGATAATTACTAAAATATCCAAGCAGTTAAACACATATTTGAAAAAATTAAGGGTAAATTTGTAATAAAATTAAACAGGTATTAAACGAATTCGATTCAGATTCGATTCGTTTACGATTCGTTTATGATTCGTTTAATAAACGAATCCTAAACGAATAAATGAATTGATGACCTCAAATTCGGATTCGATTCGTTTAATAAACGAATCGAATCGAATTGACCCATTTATTAAACGAATCTATTTTTCCAAACCCATATTCGCTTTAAAGCGAATCGAATCGAACGAATAAACGAATCCTGACCCAAATTGCCACCCCTATCCAGATTATCCTAGAGATATAGATATAAATGTCAAATCTCTATAGGTATAATCCCGTCGACGATTATATTAGCAATATCTTAAATAACACTTAGAACTTATTTCTACAGTGTACCACATGCCCATAGATTTACCAGATTGCTAATTCCATAATGGATACCTATGCTCTATACACAGAACTGACGGATCATATCTTGATACGCACATGATATCATGAGGATCAGTCCACATCCAACGAACAGGCGGATGTCTGATCTAAATAGATCGGTGACGTGACTGCCATCAAAGTGTGGAAGATACCTCATACATCCACAGTGGTACCTCAAGTCGGAGGATCACTATGCTCACTCAACCCGAGAAGATTCTTATTGACGTTGGTGTACCATCTATTAAAAATTTTCGGCGAGTCGTTCAGTGTTTATCCGATATAAACACCTATGTGTCTATATGAGTCTCCCGAGACTCATGGTTCATTGAGAAACCATTACAATCCAACATTCCAAAATATGACACATACCAGTCTCAACGGGTTTACTTACTGACCAAGTAATTGTAAAACTTGACCAGAAATAGTTAAAGAATGATACAGTTATGATACTGCTCAATGTCAGTTGTGACGCCTTTGCAACTGTATCATAACCAATCACTCTATGGTCATTTACGTATTTACCATATAATAAAAGAATTTATATTGTAGAAACTGTTTATTTTATTCATTAATAAAATATATACAAGAGTATTTACAGGGAAATACATAAGAAATTGGCGCTCAAAGCACCAACCCTAATAAAATCTCCCACTTACTCTAATGTCAATATCGATTGTATCTAATACCCATCGACTCCACATGTTTATCAAATAACTTCGGAGGTTTGGCCTTCGTGAACGGGTCTGCTACATTATCTTCACTGGGAACTTTGCACACGACATTGTCACCTTGTGACACAATCTCTCGAATGTTGTGGTATTTTCGTTCCACATGCTTCGATTTCTGATGCGCCCTCGGTTCCTTTGCTTGCGCAATGGCACCAGTATTATCACAGTATAATAGAATCAGATTCTTGATACTCGGGAAAACTCATAGTTCTGTGATAAACTTTTTAAGCCAAACAACTTCTTTTGCAGCTTCAGAAGCAGCAATATATTCTGCCTCTGTGGTGGAATCAGCTGTAGACCCATGTTTGGAACTTTTCCAACAAACTGCACCTTCGTTAAGGGTAAATACGAACCCTGATGTAGACTTTCTATCATCGGGATCCGATTGGAAATCAGAATCCGTATACCCATTAACCTGCAGTTCATTTCCTCCATATATGATAAACTTATCCTTAAAACCTTTAAAATACTTCAAGATATGTTTAACAACCATCCAATGGTCATTTCCTGGATTTGACTGATATCTACTTGTTACACTAACCGCGTAGCTAATATCAGGCCTCGTACATAACATAGCATACATTATGCTACCCAAACATGAAGCATAAGACTGATTAGACATTCTAATCTTCTTATCTTCTGTTTGCGGACAAATCTTCTTCGTAAGATGAATGCCATGTCTGAACGGTATATTTGATGTCTTACAGTTAGTAAAATTATACCGTTCTAAGATCTTATCTATGTACGTGGATTGGGATAACCCAATAAGCTTCCTTTCTCTATCCTTATAGAGCTTTATTCCCAAGATATAAGAAGTTTCACCCAGGTCCTTCATGGAGAAATTCTTACAGAGGTAAGCTTTGACGCATTGCATCATTCATATATAATTCTCAATGATTAGGATGTCATCAACACAGAGAACCAAAAATACTATCATACTCCCACTAGCCTTCTGGTACACACATGATTCTTCCGTATTCTTGAGCAAACCAGACAATCTAATAATCTCATCGAATTGAAGATTCCAACTTCGCGAAGCTTGCTTAAGTCCATAAATGGATTTCTTAAGCTTACAAACCATGCCTATGGTTTCGCTGGATACAAAACCCTCCGGCTGTTCCATATAGATTTCTTCGTCAAGAAACCCATTTAGAAAAGCCGTTTTGACATCCATTTACCAAATCTCGTAATCATGGTAAGCATCAATAGACAATAAAATCCTTATAGACTTTAGCATCACAACTGGTGAAAAAGTTTCATCATAGTCGACACCAGGTCGCTGCGTGTAACCTTTAGCTACCAGTCGGGCCTTAAAGTTTCAACCTTTTCGTCAGGCCCACACTTCCTTTTGTAAACCCATTTACTGCCGATAGGAACAATTCCTTCAGGAAGTGGAACCAAGTCCCAAACTTGATTCTGATGCATAGAGTCTAACTCTGATTTCATGGCCTATTGCCATTTCGCGGAGTCGATGTCCAACATCGCTTCTTTATAGGTACAAGGGTCAGTCTCTTCGACTAAGAGAACATCCAGACTCTTTTCTTGTATCAAATACAAGCGTTCAGGAGGTCTAGACATCCTTTGGGACCTACGGAGTGTGTGTGTTGAAGGCTCTTCATCTATTTGAACTTCAGGTTCCTCCATTGGTTCGTTGGTTCCAGTTGTACTTCATCAAGTTCAACTTGTCTATGATTACCTCCTTCAGACAAAAATTATTCTAGAAATTTTGTGAAGCGAGCTACGAACACATTTCGATGCTTGGTATCATAGAAAAATATCTTTTCATATTTGAAGGATATCTAATAAACCTAAACTTTTGCCCTCGAGGCGAAAGCTTATCTGGCTAAGCCATCCTGACATAGGCAGGACAACCCCAAATCTTAACATAATTAAGATTCGATTTCCTACCAGTCCATATCTCATATGGAGTTGTAGGAACAATCTTGGAAGGAATCTTATTCAAAAGATGAGCAACAGTTAAAAGAGCATATCCCCATAAGTAATAGGGCAAATCTGTAAAACTCAACATCGATCGAACCATATCTAATAAAGTCTGATTTCTCCTTTCGGACACTCCATTGTGTTGTGGAGTACCCGGAGGAGTATATTGAGCGAGAATCCCATTCTCATTTAAATAATCAGTGAACTCACCACTCATATATTCACTGCCTCGATCAGATCGAAGACATTTAATATATTTACCAGTCTGTTTTTCTACTTCATTTCAGAATTCTTAGAACTTTTCAAAGGTTTCCGATTTTTGTTTCATCAAATAAACATAACCATACCGTGACAGATCATCGGTAAAGGTAATGAAATAGGAAAAACCATTGTGAGCAGTGTGACTCATGGGACCACATACATCAGAATGTATTAGTTTCAATAAGTCAGTGGCTCGGTGTCCTACACCGGAAAATGGGGCTTTGGTCATCTTACCCCGAATACAAGATTCACAAGTTGGATAAGGTTCAATGGTGAGATCTTGTATCAAACCATTTCTAACCAACTGGGTTAGGCGTTTCACTCCTATATGACCCAACCTCATATGCCACAGTTCAGTATTATTTATATCAGATACTTTACGTTTATTAATTCCAGCATTAAAGATATCTTGTGAGGTATGCAAAATATAATGACCATGCTCATTTTGACAAACAAGGATCTGAACATTATATCTATCATATAAATATAAAGAACGATTCTTAATATTTACATTATATCATTCCGTATCTAATACAAAAAGTGATACAATATTCGCAACACATCCTGGTATAAAAAAAGCAGTCATGCAACAAAAGGCTCCCACTGGACAGAGGAATCTCGCATAAGCCAACATCAACTGCATCCAAAGAATCGCCACTCCCGAATCGCAATTGCATCTCCCCAGATTTTAGCCGTCTACTTTAATTCAGCACCTGCAACGAATTGCAAATGTGAATTGGACAAGCAGAATTTAAAATCCAACTGGACGACATAGCTTCACAAGCTAATGGGATATCAATAATGGGAAAATAAAAGTACCTGAAGTAGATGCTCTTTCCTTTCTGATCTGCGCCAAATAGTCAGGACAGTTCTTTTTCCAGTGGCCAATCTTGCTGCAATGGTGGCATTTATCTTCGGCAGCTCTCTTGGGTTTAACTATCTTACCCTGTGGTGGAAGATTCATACCCTTATTTTTCTTCCCTTTCTTCTTCTTCCCTTTCTGTTTTGATTGGGAGGAAGCAAGAAGAGCAGTGGGTTTAGGAGGGCGAGTCGATACTCCCTTCCTCAAATCTTCCTCTGTAGTTTGCAGTATCTTATACAGCTCCTAGTAAGAACAGCTAATCCCATTCATATCGAAATACATCACAAATTGGCGATATTATGCTAGTAGAGATCCTAGTATGACACTTCGTCCTAAAGTGTCATTCAGAGGGAAATTATAGCGCCTCAACTATTCAATCAAATCAATCAGATGTAGCACGTGAGAGCTCACAGCCCGTCCCTCTTCCAATTTAGCATGGAACAGTTCCATTGCAATTTTATGAACCGAGACCTGTTCTTGGTTCATAAAGGATTCTTGTAGCTGCATCATCATAGTATATGCGTCGGGCAATCCAAAGTATTGCCTCTTAAGCTCTGGTGCCAAGGAATTGAGAATATATGATTTGACTCTTCTATCATCATCTCTCGACTTTTGGAGAGTCTCATGTTCCTCTTGCGTAGCATCAGATGCTATGGCAAGTGGCAACGGACCTTCTAACATATTGTGGGACACAGGAACTGGGCGACGCATGCTGTCCCGGGCTCGCGGCCCGGTCGGGAGTACGGAGTAGCCACAGGGGACTAAATCGGAGAATAATGGAGTCGCCACCCGGTCTAAATGAGATTTAAGGCCGCACTCACCCCTCGCAAGGGAAGACCTCAAACCGTTGGGTTCGGAATGGTCCCTTACTCATGCCACTTGTAATGACAGGATTTATGTAATAATTTAATCAGGCTTAAGTAGCACTTGTTTCCAAGAGTATAATGCTTCTAAATTCACGTGCATAAAATAAAACTTACACCTAAATTCACATATATCTCACATCTAATATTGCATGCTTGAAAATACCTCAATGTAACAACGAACATACAACTTCATTTAGCATATCATGTTCACGAAAAACACAAGCATACATACTAACCCTACAAGCATACATGTGAGCACTTTTCCAAGTGATACGTGGAATTGTATCCCAACTACAGACCGCACTACCGTCCATTCGGAATCGGCTACGAAATTTATGTCAGGGTTTCCATCCGATATACCACAAGATATAATACTCCAAAGTCATCATGACATAGGTATATGAATCGTAATGCATTAAATCAAGACTAAGGCAGATGACGCAACCAATGGAATAAATATGCTTTTCATTATGATGTGCACAATGATAAGAATGACTATATGGGGTTTCATAAAAAAAATCACCTAAGAAACGATTATACATGGCATATGATGAATATGTCTCAGTTCAGTGTGTTCGCGTTCGTGTAGCGTTCGTAAACACGTTCGAACGGTAAACAGAAGGTTCGCGTTCGTATGGCGTTTGATAACGCGTTCGAACGGAACTAGACCTGATGCATGTAACACAAAGAATAAAGACAACAATGTCAAGCTCAGTATGTCCGATCAAACGTATCTTACAGTCAACCGAACACACATCAACCGGCGTGGCGAAACATCGTGGTAAAGGGCTTTAACCCCTCCCCAAAGGGGATCTTTCATTCCACTTACTAAGCCCATGCACTCGATTGAATCATTCATACAAAGAATTAAAAGCAATAATATCAAACGTAGTATGCCCGATTGAACATATTTTGCATTCAACTGAACACACATCAACCGGCGCGGCGAAGCATCGTGGTAAAGGGCTTTAACCCCTCCCCATAGGGGATCTTTCATTCCACTTACTAAGCCCATGCGCTCGATTGAATCATTCATACAAAGAATTAAAAGCAATAATATCAAACGTAGTATGCCCGATTGAACGTATTTTGCATTCAACCGGACACACATCAATCGGCGCGGTGAAGCATCGTGGTAAAGGGCTTTAACCCCTCCCCATAGGGGATCTTTCATTCCACTTACTAAGCCAATGCGCTCGATTGAATCATACATAAATAAGCAACATGCAGAATTCAAGTGACGAAAAATAAATAAATAAATCAAAGCAACATGGAACAAAAGAAGGTGCCGTTTATTCAAGTGGTACGTGGAGTTGTATCCCAAGTACAGACCGCACTAACATCCATTCGGATTCGGCTACGAAATTTACGTCTGGGTTTCCATCCTATATACCACAAGAGACGACACTCTTTCATTCATCCAATACCCACAACACACATCATACACAAACAAGATTCAACAAATAATTAAAATACAATCAAAATAAATAACAAAAATCCAATAAAGATGAGTGTGCAAAGTACCCTCAGGTCTAACCTTTTTGCCAACTTTCGGGCTTGCGTTTCACGGACTTCGGAAAAGGGTACAGCTCCTCAACTTCTCCGGTTCACTGGTTTAGCGTCCTAGCTCACTGTTTTGCTGTTTTGCTTGCCGTTCGGTCTCCGTTCTGCTGCTGTTCGGTCTCCGTTCTACTGCTGTTCGGTCTCTGCTTTGCTACTCACTGTTCAGGTCACCTGTTTTGATGTTTCAACGAACTGTTTTGGGTGTTCTTTGTGGGTTTTAAGTGCAGTTTTTATGTTACTGTTTTATGGATCTTTTTCGGTGTATGTAGCTGATGTTTTGATGGTTATAGGGGTTGTGAATGGCTGTTATATTTTTGGTAATATGAGGGTGTTTGAGGGCTTGTTGTTTTCGGTAATGTGAGGGTGGGGGTGAAGAGAATTGTTTGTTATTTCTCCTGTGATTTGCGTGTGATGTCTAGTGTTTCTTGCTGTAATTTTCGTGTGAGTTGTGTGTATCAGCTAGAGGAGTGCATGTCTTGGTTAGGGGTTGTTTATATAGAGAAGGGCTAGGGCTTCACCTTGTCTCACAAGGAAAGGATTTTGGCATTAAAATGAGGATTTGATTTGGTGTTGAGCAAGGAAAGTCAAAAATTGAGGGGGGGGGGGGGGGGGAAAATCTTGGCTAGATTAGGAATACAAAATATTTAATTTATTATGATTGATTTTAATTAGGCATGACATCTATTTAACTTAGTATGTGATTTGTTGGTTAGGAAGTTAATATATTTGATTTATCTTTATTAGGTATGATTATATTTTATGTTTTATTTAATTGGTAAATGGTTTAAATATTTTATTTAATATTTAATGTTTAATTTAATTAAATTGGGATGTGTTTTATGGGTTTTGGGGAGCTAATTGGGCTGGGGTGCGAGGCTAGCGGCAAAACCAGAAACACCCACGCCGTTCGAATGCCAATTCGAACGCTACACGAACGTCCGCATCTGCCTAACGTTCGAACGAAGTAACGAACGCAGCACTAACGAAGACAGTGAACTTGTGAAATGAACTTGATGACGTACTTATTCTGAATTTCCCATTCCGACCTCCGTTTCCCGCAATATCCTTAGCTAAAAAGGTAGTGCCTCCAACTGAGACTCATCATCGGGTTTCACATGCGAAAATGCAATGCCTACTGTCGCCCCCACTTTGATGGGACTTGTGCAGTGTGTGGCTTTGAACAATCCTATCAAAGTTATGCAATGTATTTTCACTTACCTGGCTCGGCTGCTGCCTCGAGCTGAGTTGGTGCTGCAGTGGACCTCGATCCTGGGACGCATCCCAATAACTGCATCCGGAAACGGGGGCACCTCGACCCTGGGCACCTCGACCCAACACCGCTGACTATAGGGACCTCGCCCTCGAACTGATGATGTAGTGGGCACCTCGACCCTGGGCACCTCGGCCCGGAACTACAACTGACAACGGGGGCACCTCGACCTTGGGCACCTCGACCCAACACCGCTGACTATAGGGACCTCGCCCTCGAACTAATGATGTAGGGGTACTCGACCCTGGGCACCTCGACCCTGGGCACCTCGACCCAACACCGCTGACTATATGGACCTCGCCCTCAAACTGATGATGTAGTGGGTACCTCGACCCTGGGCACCTCGACCCGGAACTACAACTGACAACGGGGGCACCTCGACCCTGGGCACCTCGACCCAACACCGCTGACTATAGGGACCTCGCCCTCGAACTGATGATGTAGTGGGCACCTCGACCCGGAACTACAACTGACAATGGGGGCCTCGCCCTCAAGCTGATATGGGCCTCGCCCCTTGGGACTCATCCCAAAAACTGAAATTGCGCTGACGCTGCTTGGCTCATTTCTGCCGCTTTCTCCTTTCTTCGAACCTGCAAACACAAAACGAAAACAAACACGAAGAGAATGCAATGTTACGTGTATGCATGAATGATTTTCTTATTCCGTTGGGTTAGGTCTTCTGCTAATTCCCGTGGTGACTGCTCGGTCTTCTCTCCCTCAGGCAAAATATTGCTTCAATCTGTCTACGTTGATCGGCTCGGTGAACTCGTTCCCCTCCAAGTCTGATAGCTTCACTGATCCATTTCCCATTACCTTCTGCACTATGTAAGGTCCTTCCCAGTTTGGTCTGAATTTTCCTCTCGGATCTGTCGTCGACGGCCTCGACTGCTTAAGTACCAAATCACCCTTTCTGATCTTGGTAGGACGCACTTTCTTGTTGAATGCCCGAGCTAGTCTCTTCTGATACAACTGCATGTGATACAAAGACTTCGTTCTCTTCTCATCCAAAAGTGCTAACTGATCAAACCTTTGTGCGGCCCATTCCTGTTCCGGTAATTCTGCCTCTGTTAATACCCTCATAGACTGTATTTCCACTTCTACTGGCAATACTGCTTCCATTCCATAGACCAAAGAGTAAGGTGTGGCCCATGTTGCTGTTCTCATTGATGTTCTGTACCCCCACAAAGCATACGGTAATTTCTCGGCCCAATCTCTGTAATTTTCTGTCATCTTGGCTAGAATCGTCTTTATAGTCTTGTTGGCTGCCTCAACTGCCCCATTTGCCTGCGGCCTGTACGGTGATGACTTGTGGTGGCCTATCCCATACCTCTGTAACATTGCCTTCGTCTCTCCTTGAAACTGAACTCCGTTGTCCTTCACTACATGATGCGGCATACCATACCGACAAATGAGGTTCCGAGCTATAAACTTTGCCATCTGCTTTGCTGTAACATTGCGGAATGATTCGGCTTCCACCCACTTCGAGAAGTAATCTACTGCCACTACTATGAAGCGATGCCCATTTGATGCATTCGGTCGAATTTCTCCAATCATATCAATTCCCCATGCTGAGAAAGGCCACGGCTCTGACAACCCGTGCAACTCTGTGTGCGGTAAGTGATTCAAATTACCATGTGCTTGACAGTCATGACAGTGCTTCACCATCTTTGCGCAATCTGTTTCCATGGTCGACCAATAAAAACCTTGTCTCACTATCTTGCGGGATAGATTCAACCCGTTCATGTGCGGACCACATACCCCGGCGTGTATTTCTTCCATTACATGCTGGGCTTCTTCCCTTCTCAAACACTTCAACTGAATACCGTTTGCTTGTCTCTTGTACAGTTCCCCTTTCAAAGTCACATACTAGGAAGCTAACTTCTGGATAGCTATTCTGTCTTTTCTGCCTGCCCCTTCCGGGAGTTCACCATGTTCCAGATACCTCTGAATGTCATAATACCAAGGTTTACCGTCGTCGACCTCAACTTCCAGAATTCTTTCCATCTCATAAACAGGTTGGCTTGCTGTTGTCAGTATCAACGGTCTCATCACTAACTTTTCTGGATTTTCCCAAGTCGCTGCAAGTATAGCCAATGCATCTGCCATCTGATTCTCTCTCTCTCGAAGTGCTGAAACTTACACTCGGGGATAACCTGTGCCAACTTTCTGAGGTGAAAAAGGTAAGGTTTCAACCGTTCTTCTTTCAATTCCCATTCTCCTCGCATCTGCTGGACTACCAACATAGAATCTCTGTAGACTTCCACACTCCCGGCCTTCAAGGCTATCAATGCTGTCAAACCAAAAGCACATGCCTCATACTCGGCCATGTTATTAGTCACTCTGAATGTCAACCTCTTGGCCAAAGGCAAAGTCTCTCCCTCGGGGGTTACTATCACGATCCCGATTCCGGCTCACTTGTAATTCACTGCTCCGTCAAAGTACATCTTCCATCTCTGAACTGTTATTGCTTGGATCTCTTCATCTGGAAATTCAAACTTATACTGATCCCCCTCAACAGGTTGCATTGCCAGAAAATCTGCTACTGCTCGCCCTTTGATCACTTTGGAGGTGAGATACTCAATGTCAAACTCTGTCAGCAATACCAACCATCTGCCCAATTTTCCCACTAGTGAAGGCACCGAATGAAGATACTTCAGAGGATTCTCCTTTGCCACTACCTGGATCTTGTATGACTGGAAGTAATGTCGCAACTTTCTGGAAGCCCATACCACTGCAAGACAGATCTTCTAACCTCCTGATATCGAGCCTCATACGGGAGCATCTTCTTACTCAGATAGTAAACGGCATGTTCTACCCCTGTCTCATCTGCCTGTACCATCATTGCCCCCAGTGCTTCTGATTCTATAGCCAAATACAGTATCAAAGGTCTGCCCGGTCTCGGAGGTTTCAATACAGGTGGCTTTACCAAGTACTCTCTGATTCTGTCGAAGGCTGTCTGACACTGTTCATTCCATCTCACTAGCTGATCTTTTCTCAACAGTTTGAAGATAGGCTCACATACCGATGTCAACTTGGCAATGAACCGACTGATGTACTGAATCTTCCCCAAGAATGCTCTGACTTCTTTTTCTGTCTTCGGTGCAGGCATTTCTGTGATTGCCTTGATCTTTTCGGAGTCTACCTCTATTCCGCCCATTCCCACTGTATGACCAAGCAATTTCCCTGATGTCACCCCAAACACACACTTCGTAGGGTTTAGCCGCAGGTTGTATCTGTCAACTCTCTGAAGAAACCTTTCCAGAGCTTCAATATGCCCAACCCTTGTCTCTGATTTCACCATCATGTCATCCACATACACCTCAATCTCTTTGTGCATCAAGTCGTGGAATAATGTAGTGGCCATCCGCTGATAGGTAGCCCCCGCATTCTTAAGCCCAAACGGCATAACCTTGTAACAATAAGTACCCCACTCAGTAACAAATGCAGTCTTATGTTTGTCTTCCTCGGCCATGAGAACCTGATTGTAACCTAAAAACCCATCTGCAAATGAATACATAGCAGATAAAGCTGCACTATCAACCAGAACATCTATATGCGGCAGAGGAAAATCATCTTTCGGACAAGCCTTGTTGAGATCTCTGTAGTCTACACACATTCTGACCTTCCCGGCTTTCTTTGGCACCGGTACTATATTATCCAACCATTCAGGATACTTTACTACTTCCAGAAACCCCACATCTATCTATTTCTTAACCTCCTCTCTGACTTTCTCAGCCCATTCTGGTCTCATCCGTCGGAGTTTCTGTTTTACTGGCCTCATATTCGGATAAGTTGGTATTGTGTGTTGGGCAATGTTTCTATCTACCTCGGGCATGTCCTCGTAGGACCAAAGCAAACACTTTGGCATATCTGACCAACACTGCTTCTAGTTTTGTCCTCTCTTCAGAGGTAACTTCACTTGCAATCAGAATTTCCTTGGGGTTCTCAAGCGTGCCCAAGTTAAATGCAGTAGTTCTGGCCGAACTGATATCAAATATGCTTGATTCGTGCAGAGTAAATGGAAATGACTCAGGCAAGTAAGCAAAAGAAATGTCTTTATTATTGGATAATGCGGAAGTACATTCAAACAAATCAGGAAGGTAAATGTCTTCATCATCTATAGACACTTCTTCCTCTGCAATCAGGTCTTCCTCAGGCTTTTCATCCTCTCCCAGAGTCAGGCTCTCCAACTTCATCAATTCTTCTTCCCAATTCTCTGCTTCCACAGCTTCTTTAATCAGCGGTTTCTCACCCAACAAATCCTGGAAGATCTCAAATCCAGGTACCACAATCCCATTAACTTCCACAGGTTCAGGCTCCCCTTGATATCCTGAAGCTTTCACAAAACATTCCATCAGTTTCAGGCCCTTTTTCTTGACCTTCGGTTTTTCTTCATCAGATCTATACCCCAAACCTTTCCGAGTGGTCTGTCCTCTGAAATCTGGCAACTTTGAACCTTCACCCGGTTCAAACTTCATTTTTTTCATGATCCTAGCCACCCTAGGATCCACCCATTCCTCAAAAGTAGCTGACACCTGAAACCTTGTGAAAGGTTGTATCTCCAAGGCAGCCACGATATATCTACCTCAGCCCGGATAGTAACAACTTCTCCCTCATACGGGAACTTGATCATCTGATGCAAAGTGGAAGGCACGCCCCCAAGTTTGTGAAACCAAGGCCTTCCCAACAATAAGGCAAAAGTGGCTGGGATGTCCAGCACTGTGAACTCAACCTCATCTTCAATTGGCCCCACCTTGACCATAGCCACAAAAGTACCCTCAACCCCCCTTTTACTGTCATCATAAGCCCTGATAGTCTTGCTGGAGGGGTCCAAGTCTGTTGCTTTCATACCCAATCTTGCCAGAATTTTCAACGGGCACACATTGATGGACGAACCGTCATCCACCATTACACATGAAGTTCTCTTGCCCCCCACCTCGGCCCTGATAAATAGAGGCCTGTTATGATTCCTCCCTTCTGCTGGGAGTTCATCCTCAGAAAAAGATATTTGCAAGGCTTCTTTCTGAACTGACCCAACAAACATTGCAGGGTTGGCGTCTTCCGATACCACAATCTTGCTCAAGGCCTCAACCATAGCCTGCCTATGCTCCCGAGATGCACATAACAGTTCCCAGATACTCACTTGTGCTCTAGTCTTCCTCAATTGCCTCAGCACTATATCCCCTTCAGGTATTTCTGCAGTCTCAACCACTTCTCTACCATCTGTCAAAACTTCCTTACACTTTTCCGCCACATCATTGTAGAAACGACCACTGCGCGTCATTCCCCTTACTTCTTCCTCATCACTGCTAGAGAGAAATCAAGCCAAAAGTTTTTTCCTGCTCAAACTCATCTTCACTAGTACTATCCCAGATTCCCAGGCAAAAGGCTTGAGGGTGAAAGGATTTCAGGACAAAGTTTTCTGGGAGGCCAGAATTGATCATATAGGCTGGTGTGGTACGGCGCGGTAATTGGGTAAGGGGTTTCTGTGTGTGTCAGGCTGTTCTGTTTCTGGGTCAGGTATTTTCTTGGAGTCTATCAAGTCTTGGATTTCATGGCGGAGTCGGGCGCAATTGTCAGTGTCATGGCCCTTTTGTTGGTGAAAGTGACAGTAAAGGCTTAGGTTATAATGTGATGGTAGGGGATTGGGTAATGGTTTGGCTTCCAAGGATTTTAAGAGCCATTGCCTCTTCAGTTTCTCTAGCACCTTGGACAGAGGCCTTCCCAAGTTGGAAAACTGCTGGTTCCGGATAGCGGCAATCTCAGCAGAAACGGGCTTTGTTCCTGATGTTCCCCCAATGGGCCTCCTGTTCAGACCATAGAATTTTCTATTCTCGGCCTCTTCTTCCTCAATATCCATGACAGTTTCCCTCAACTGCCGAAAGTCTGCAATCATGGAGGTCATCCTCCTCAACTTGCTGTAAATGGAGGGCTTGGTGCCCTTGATAATCATCTTAATCTGATCATTCTCCGAAGGCCTAGTCTGCATCTTCAATAACTGACCCCTCCACCGGTCCACATACTCCTTAAAACTCTCCTCCGCTTTCTGCTTAACATTCTCTAGATCACGGAGTGACAGATCGATCTCTAGGTCAGTGACATACTGTTTTAGGAAGGCATCAGCCAACTCCCTCCAATCTTCCTTCACTTTCTTCTCCAAACTGTGGTACCACACCACGGGAGCTCCTTCAAGCGACATTCCAAACATTTTTTGCACTTGGCGCTGAGATAAGCCAACTGAACTCATGACTGATACAAACTGTCGGAGATGCACCCTTGGATCCCCATTTCCGTTAAACTTAGCCATATCAGGCATCTTGAACTGTGCCGGCAACTGTTCCTCGAAAGTCAGTGTGTCATAATCCAGCAAATCCTCATTCTTACCCCTCATCTTGCGGGTAACCGACTCAACCTGATCCCAAAGTTTCTGTAACTCTGCCTGAGACCCAGATACTCTGCCTGCTGCATACTCTGCCATATCATCATCAAAAGTGGGGGTATCATCCCCCAATCTGTTCGGAGATTCCTATTGCCTCACATCCCCAGAATTAACCCCGGCACGAGACCCAGCTATACCAGCCATAGCAGTAGTCAAAGCTTGCAACTGTTCAGTGATCTTGGCGAGACCGTTCTCTAACTGATCCATACGGGACACCTCATTATCGGATTCACTCATACTTGTTCTTTTAGTGAGTCTTGTCCCTTCTCTAACCCAAACGGTATCTATGATGTCTTCTTGAGACATAGACGGTGTTAACATGATATATGTATGTATGAGGTGCATGAGATGCATGTAACATATATAACATATTAAATCAATTAAAATCTCCAAACAAATCGGCCCGTTACCATTTTAGAATCTTTCGGGCTAATTGTCACAGGAGTGAACCCATCCCAGTTTAAATGGCCCAACAAGTTCACGTCTCATGGCAAGGAGCCCAACTAAATCCAAATGGTAATGTTCCGAACACAAGCACAAAGTGGCCCATCAACACTTAGAAGCCTTTGGCCCAATCGTCATGAAATACGTTCTTGTCCCAGTTTAAATGGCCCAACAAGCTCATATCCCATGACAAATGGTCCAAATGGATCCAAACGACGATGTTCCCAAACACAAGCATAGAAGAAAGATAATGCAAACATAACGTAATAATTTCTACATAATGGCCCATCAACATTTCAGAAGCTTTGGGCCTAATAGTCATAAGGTACGAACTCGCCCCAGTTTAAATGGCCCAGCAAGTCCGCATTTCTGACAATAGTCCAACTGCATCCAAATGAGGATGGTCCACAAGCACATACTCAAGGAAATAATTGTTACTTTAGCCAACCCAGTCTATGGGTGGGTTAGCAAGAGTATAGACAAAGGCTCTCACCGGCGAAGGATGGCCCACAACTAGGTCTCCCCACTCAAGGGTTCGAGCGACCAAGTGAGCGCACCCTTTTTTATACACTAAGGTGCGTGCCAATGAGTTATGGTGTGTGACGGACTGTCAAATGGATTTCCCGTTGTAGATTCCCCAGAGGGAAGGTGGAGCGAGGCTCACTTAAATACCCAAGCCTCTTAGGCTCTTATCGCTTGGTGTCAGGAATAAACAACGAGTCCTCCAAATTAGTCCATCACAAAAGGCTACGAGTAGATGGCTATCCAGGTGCCTTCACAGCTTTTCCTTCTAGAAAGGTAGTGAATGAAGGAAGACACCAAACTATCATCTAGCCTCAAAATGCCTTTAATTAAACCCCCACTTTGTCCACTATAGACACGGTCAATTAAAAAATAAATCCAAACATCACAAGACAATATTTCGGGGCCATTCTCTATCCCCAGTGGAGTCGCCAGAATTTGGGACACAGGAACTAGGCGACGCATGTTGTCCCGGGCTCGCGGCCCGGTCGGGAGTACGGAGTAGCCACAAGGGACTAAACCGGAGAATAATGGAGTCGCCACCCGGTGTGAACCGGGAAAATGAGATTTAAGGCCACACTCACCCATCGCAAGGGAAGACCTCAAACCGTTGGGTTCGGAATGGTCCCTTACTCATGCCATTTGTAATGACAGATTTATGTAATAATTTAATCAGGCTTAAGTAGCACTTGTTTCCAAGAGTATCATGCTTCTAAATTCACGTGCATAAAATAAAACTTACACCTAAATTCACATATATCTCACATCTAAGATTGCATGCTTGAAAATACCTCAATGTAACAACGAACATACAACTTCATTTAGCATATCATGTTCACGAAAAACACAAGCATACATACTAACCCTACAAGCATACATGTGAGCACTTTTCCAAGTGATACGTGGAATTGTATCCCAAGTACAGACTGCACTACCGTCCATTTGGAATCAGCTACGAAATTTATGTCTGGGTTTCCATCCGATATACCACAAGAAATAATACTCCAAAGTCATCATGACATAGGTATATGAATCGTAATGCGTTAAATCAAGACTAAGGCAGATGACGCAACCAATGGAATAAACATGCTTTTCATTATGATGTGCACAAAGATAAGAATGACTATATAGGGTTTCATAAAAAAAATCACCTAAGAAACGATTATACATGGCATGTGATGAATATGTCTCAGTTCAGTGTGTTCACGTTCGTGTAGCGTTCGTAAACGCGTTCGAACGGTAAACAGAAGGTTCGCGTTCGTATGGCGTTTGATAACGCGTTCGAACGGAACCAGACCTGATGCATGTAACACAAAGAATAAAGACAACAATGTCAAGCTCAGTATGTACGATCAAACGTATCTTACAGTCAACCGAACACACATCAACCGGCGCGGCGAAGCATCGTGGTAAAGGGCTTTAACCCCTCCCCATAGGGGATCTTTCATTCCACTTACTAAGCCCATGCGCTCGATTGAATCATTCATACAAAGAATTAAAAGCAATAATATCAAACGTAGTATGCCCGATTGAACGTATTTTGCATTCAACCGGCGCGGCGAAGCATCGTGGTAAAGGGCTTTAACCCCTCCCCATAGGGGATCTTTCATTCCACTTACTAAGCCCATGCGCTCGATTGAATCATACATAAATAAGCAACATGCAGAATTCAAGTGACGAAAAATAAATAAATAAACCAAAGCAACATGGAACAAAAGAAGGTGCCGTTTATTCAAGTGGTACGTGGAGTTGTATCCCAAGTACAGACCGCACTACCGTCCATTCAGATTCGGCTATGGAATTTACGTCTGGGTTTCCATCCTATATACCGCAAGAGACGACAATATTTCATTCATCCAATACCCACAACACACATCATACACAAACAAGATTCAACAACTAATTAAAATACAATCAAAATAAATAACAAAAATCAAATAAAGATAAGTGTGCAAAGTACCCTCGGGTCTAACCTTTTTGCCAACTTTCGGGCTTGCGTTTCACGGACGTCGGAAAGGGTACAGCTCCTCAACTTCTCCGGTTCACTGGTTTAGCGTCTTAGCTCACTGTTTTACTGTTTTGCTTGCCGTTCGGTCTCCGTTCTGCTGCTGTTCAGTCTCCGTTCTGCTGCTGTTCGGTCTCTGCTTTGCTACTCACTGTTCAGGTCACCTGTTTTGACGTTTCAACGAACTGTTTTGGGTGTTCTTTGTGGGTTTTAAGTGCAGTTTTTATGTTACTGTTTTAGGGATAATTTTCGGTGTATTTAGCTGATGTTTTGATGGTTATAAGGGTTGTGAATGGCTATTATATTTTCGGTAATATGAGGGTGTTTGAGGGCTTGTTGTTTTCGGTAATGTGAGGGTGGGGGTGAAGAGAATTGTTTGTTATTTCTCCTGTGATTTGCGTGTGATGTCTAGTGTTTCTTGCTGTAATTTTCGTGTGAGTTGTGTGTATCAGCTAGAGGAGTGCATGTCTTGGTTAGGGGTTGTTTATATAGAGAAGGGCTAGGGCTTCACCTTGTCTCACAAGAAAGGGATTTTGGCATTAAAATGAGGATTTGATTTGGTGTTAAACAAGGAAAGTCAAAGATTGAGGGGGGGGGGGACAAATCTTGGCTATATTAGGAATACAAAATATTTAATTTGTTATGATTGATTTTAATTAGGCATGACATCTTTTTAACTTAGTATGTGATTTGTTTGGTTAGGAAGTTAATATATTTGATTTATCTTTATTAGGTATGATTATATTTTATGTTTTATTTAATTGGTAAATGGCTTAAATATTTTATTTAATATTTAATGTTTAATTTAATTAAATTGGGATGTGTTTTATGGGCTTTGGGGAGCTAATTAGGCTGGGGTGCGAGGCTAGCAGCAAAACCAGAAACACCGACGCCGTTCGAACGCCAATTCGAACGCTACACGAACGTCCTCAATCTGTCTGACGTTTGAACGAAGTAACGAACGCAGCACTAACGAAGACAGTGAACTTGTGAAATGAACTTGATGACGTACTTATTCTGAATTTCCCCTTCCGACCTCCGTTTCCCGCAATATCCTTAGCTAAAAAGGTAGTGCCTCCAACTGAGACTCATTATCGGGTTTCACATACGAAAATGCAATGCCTACACACATATTCTATTTGTTCTGACCCAATAACAATTCTCAGATCCAAGTCCCAATCTGCAAAGTTTTCGGCGCCTTTAAGCTTGTTCGTATCAAGTATACGAGCAAAAGGATTAGGAGCACGTGCCGCCATCGCAAATCTATCATATAGATAGCAAAAAACGATTAGCAGACTAAACGGTTTCACATAATATAAAAAATAAACAAAGCATAAATAGATAATGGATTTTTAATCTAAAAATGCCCCTCACACTGTTACATGCAATACTGTAATCCCCAAACAGAATTCAAACAAACAATTAATCAAATTAAACGAAATAGTGAAAAGTGGATCCCATGAATATATTTCTATCAACTACACTCTCACTGCTTTGGCACGATCTCAGATGCAGCCATAGAATAGATATCCACAAACCGTATTGATAAGATGAACCAAGAAATATGTATCCAATACATATTACTTTCTAAAAACCTTATTAATTAGGAATTTTTCGCAAAGATGAAATGTATTTAATTTAATCAAATTAAATAAATACAAACATGTATAAAGTAAGAACATAAATAAACATTGAATTTAAAGGCATATTCATATCATGTGTTTAGGTTCAGACCTGCTCTGATACCATTTTTGTTGGGGTTTTGGGCGGTAATTCGGGTAAACGCAGAGGAACGCGGAAAATCAAAATTTTCAGATTTCAATAATTTTTCTTGGGTAATTAAAATAAACTAATTTATTTCAATTACTCAATACTAAAAAACTGGAATTTTTACCCAAAAATCAGATTTTCCATAAATTACCATTTTGCCCCAAAACTTTGTATTTTTGTCATTTTAGTTCAAAATTGTCAAATACAATTCTAATTGATTCCAAATCAATCCCAAAATGATTTATACATGTCTAATACAAGAAAATACAATTTGAAACTCATAGAAACCGAATTTCCAAAATTTGCCGAATGGCCCCTAAACTTTCAAGAATTTACAATTTGGTTTTTTTTTTTGTTCAAAACATATCAAGATCAAATCCAAAAATTTCCAAATTTAATATACATCATATATACATCAAATCTCATAAAATAAATGAAAATCCCAAAATTTGGTGAAGGTTAAAAATGCTAATTTTATAATTTCACAAATTAACAAAATTAACACCAAATTAATAAAATTCAAGACTTTAATTCAATTCTCACAATACCAAACAAGCCTCACCATCATGAAACAACTTAAGAACAATTGTAGGTCAATCATGAGTGGCTAAGTAACTCTAGAATGACAACTTCCATCAATATGGCAAAAAGAAATCTTAAAGAATAATTTTAAGCATTCTAAGTAAACATACATGCTTCCATCTTTCAATCAAGCTCCCAATCATCAAAACACAACCATAAGAAAGTATAGAAGAAACTAAGCTACACATGTTGAAGCTTATGATCTTAGAAATAATTTTCAAGAAGAAGAAAGTATGAAAATCCTTACCAAATTTCCAAAATGTGCAAGCTTTTCTTCTTTCTTCTCTTTTCCTCTCTTTCTCACTTTGTATTTGATTTTTTCAGGGTTCTTGAATTTTGAAATAAAAAATAAAAAATGGCCTTATATATTTTTTCTTTAATCACGAAAATTGCAAAAAAAAAGTAGGCCAGGTATTTTATTTTTATTTCACAAATTGGAAAATGATTTAATTTTTATTTGTGGTAATAAATCATCAAATAATTCAATCCTTATCACAAATAAACCAATTAAATCATGCCAATCCAACCAATCAAAATTGGCCAAGAAAACCAATCAAATAAAGTCATTTAACTTACTTTAATTAAAGTAAACTAGATATTAAATATTTAATTAATTTAATTATTTAACATTTAAATAATCAAATAATTAAATATAAATATCTCAAATATATGTGTTATATTTACATTAAATAATCAAAATACATATATTAATAATAAATGTCAAATATCATAATTGGACATTTAATAAATGGCCGAAAGAACTCAAAAGCATGTATTTTTGTTTAACCGTTAAATGACTTATAAATAATCAGTATTATTTATAAAAGTTTCCCTAGTGCCCTACGAGTATATCTCATTAGTAAGACTCTCTAGGTTCAGGCATATCCGTCACGAAATCCAATTTCGTGTCCATAATCTACCCACCCGTAAATTATGACGAACACAGATAAAATCTCTGAACCATACAGGTCGAGGTCACTGCATACATATAATCCTTCCGTCACAGGTATCCGGATTATCCCAGAGATATAGATATAAACGTCAAATCTCTATAGGTATAATCTCGTCAACGATTTTATTAGCAATCTCTTAAATAACACAAATAACACTTAGAACTTATTTCTACAGTGTACCACAGGCCCATAGATTTACCAGATTGCTAATTCCATAATGGATACCTATGCTCTATACACATAACTGACGAATCCTATCTTGATACGCACAAGATATCCTGAGGATCAGTCCACATCCAACGAACAGGCAGATGTCTGATCTAAATAGATCGGTGACGTGACTGCCATCAAAGTATGAATGATACCTCATACATCCACAGTGGTACCTCAAGTCGGAGGATCACTATGCTCACTCAACCCGAAAAGATTCTTATTGACGTTTGTGTACCATCTATTAAGAATCTTCGGTAAGTCGTTCAATGTTTATTCGATATAAACACCTACGTGTCTATATGAGTCTCTCGAGACTCATGGTTCATTGAGAAACCATTACAATCAAACATTCTAATATACGACATGTACCGGTCTCAACTGGTTTACTTACTGACCAAGTAATTGTAAACCTTGACCATGAACAGTTAAAGAATGATAATGTTATGATATTGCTCAATGTTAGTTGCGACGCCTTTACAGGTGTATCATAACCAATCACTCTATGGTCATTTACGTCTTTACCATATAATAAAAAAATTTATATTATAGAAACTATATATTTTATTCATTAATAAAATATATACAAGAGTATTTAGAGGGAAATACATAAGAAATTGGCGCTCAGAGCATCAACCCTAACAAATTTACCTTAATTTCTTCCAACCTTCCCAAACACTTCAAAAATACCTAAAATTAATCTTTAACTTCAAAACCAACATCAACACATGTTATAGAACAAAAATCAAATTTGTCAAAATATCAAATATTTTTACAAAAATATAAATTTATTATAAATACGCACTTGCGTAAATTTTGAATTCAAAATACAAACCAAATTAGAATCCCACAATAAAGTGACTCGTGAACAATTCTAGGTCACCCAAAGGTGGTCAAGTGATTCTAGAATGGTAGCCTTAACTCTAAGCTATTATTTAGAGTTGTAGACTCTAATTTATGTCTATGTCTAACATAAATATTTTGACCCAATTACAAGCATATTGTGTTTATACTTCCAAAGCATCCTAACACAATTAATTAGCCTAATTTCAACATTATGTATCTAATACATAATTCATCACTATATGTCTCACTAATGAAAAATATAGTTTTTGGAGAAGATTAATCTTACCTAGCAAGGTTGATTCAAAGATCCAATTTACTTCTCCTTGTTGAAATGTTTGGAGAACTTCCAAGGATTAGCAAGCTTGATTTCAAGATCCAATCTTGATTCCAATGCTAGCAAACTTCACCCCAAGATCCAATCTTGATTTCTCTTAGATGAAATATTTTAGAGACCTCACAAAGCTTCTCTAAACACTTCTCTAACTTAGATTAATTTCTCTAATTTTTGCTTGTTTTTAGTTTTCACAAGCTTTTACTTTTCTTAATTTTAACCTTCATATAGCTTGCTATTTATAGCAAAACTTAAGCAATTTTTAATTAATAAAAGTTGTAATCAACTTTTAGGTGGGCTTAATCTAATTTGTCCAAATATATATAATTAGGTGTGACTAATCTACATTGTCTACCACTTTGATTTAATCCAATTAAATCAAGACAATGATTGAGAAATAGATTAGTTCAATGTTTGCCAGTTTGATTTAATCCAATTAAATCAAGCCAAAATCATCTATTATTACATACTTACAATTACCATAATATCCTCAAATGGTAGACATAATTATGATTTTACAATTAAGCCATTGTGTAATTATTGAATTAATCCAATTAGGTCAAAGTAAATAATCAAAGTTATCCAATAACACTTGATTATCTTAGTTGATAATTATAATATCGAATATTATCTTTTATCAAAATTAATCGGCTACCCAAGTTCTTAACGAGTACACTTCATATTGGGACTCTCTAAGTTCAGACACGTTCGTCATATAAGCCTAGCTAATATGTACGCAATTCGGCCACCTCCGAATTCGCGAAGAACACGAACGACCTTTCTGAACTATACAAGTCGAGGTCATCATATATGTTTAACGATCCCTCCGTCATAGGCTATCCGAGTTGTGCTTAGGAAACATAGAATACATCGTCAAGTTTCAGAGGCGCACGTCTCACATCGACATGTCCACGATTCTTCATAACTTATGCGATCCATCCTAGGTGATCGACTTTGGCCAAAGCTTTAAGAATCGTGACTTTACTCACATGGATACCTAAACCTTTTATGGTACACATACAGACTGAAAAATCCTATCTTGCTTCGTTCTTGATTACTGAGTGCATCAGTCCACGCCCAACGAACATCTAGAGGCCAGACCATGAAAGGTTTCTGACATACATGACATCAAAGTGTGGAGGATCTCACACAATCAATGTTATCCTATAGTTAAAGGGTTACATATGCTACTCGACTCGAGAAGATTCCTATTGAAGGTGATATGTACTTCCAACTATTAGGAATCACATGTGAGTCATTCAGTATTCAGTCTAACCAATACCCACACTTCTATACGAGTTTCCAAAACTCATGGTACATTGGGTTAAACCATTGGAACTCTAATTCCAATATACGACATGTGCTAGTCTTCTAGGTTATGAGAATTCGACCGTATTCCAAAACCAACTATTGAGAATATATATACACTTTAAGAATAATTTACAATAGTAATATTTATCTCAATGTCGGACCACGTAGTGTCCAGTATTACTACAAGACTATTCTAAGGCCGATGTCATTCTTAGCATATCTATACATCAATCTAATACGCATAATGACAATACCATTAATAATGTATGAAATGAAAATGTAGTTATTTTATTAATAAATAATAAAATATACAATTCAGATTGACACTCCAAGCACCAACTCTAACAAACTCTCACTTGCTTAGTGCCAATATGGATGGTATCGTAGTCCTATCTCCTCCACATATTTATCGAATAACTTAAGAGGTAAGACCTTTGTAAGCGGGTCTGCTATGTTGTCTAGTCCTTGAACCTTCAAGACCACTATGTATTTTCATTCAATAATCTCTCTAATTAAAAGGTATGTCATTTCCACATACTTAGACTTGGAATGCGCCATTGGCTCCTTAGCCCGCGCAATGGCTCCGCTATTATCACAGTACAATAAGATCAAATCCACAATATTAGGCACAACGCCAAATTCTGTGATAAAATTTATAATCCATACAACTTCTTTAGCAGCTTCTTAAGCCGCTATAAATTCCGCCTCAGTGGTGGAATTAACTGTTGAGCCTTGCTTTGAACATCGCCAACTAACCACACCACAGTTAAGGGTAAATACGTAACCCGATGTAGATTTTCTATCATTTGGATCTGCCTGGAAGTCAGAGTCTGTATAACCCTTAACTTATAGCTCATTTTCTTCATATATCAGAAACGTATCCCTAGTACCCTTAAGATATTTTATGATATGTTTCACGACTGTCCAATGATCATTACTTATATTAGATTGATATCGGCTGGTCACACTGATGTCGAAAATGATGTCAGGTCTAGTACATAACATAACATATATTATGCTTCCAATACAATAAGCATATGGCAAGTTAGACATCCTAACTTTTCTTCCTCAGTCTGACGTGCTATTTTCTTCGAAAGATGTATGTCGTATCGGAAAGGTATATTTGCTGCCTTGCAGTTGGTAAAATCGTATCTTTCGAACATCTTATCTATATACGTCGATTGCGACAATCCTATAAGCTTCTTAACTCTATCCCGGTAGAGCCTTATACCTAATATATAAGAAGATTCACTCATATCTTTCATGAAGAAGTTCTTGCAAAGGTAGGCTTTCATACTTTGCATCAATCATATATCATTCACAATGATAGAGATATCGTCTACATACAATACAATTAATACTATCATGCTCCCACTAACTTTCTTATAAACACACGGTTCTTCCTCGTTCTTGATGAATCACGATAATCTAATTATCTCATCAAAATGATGATTCTAGGTTCGGGATGCCTGTTTAAGTCCATAAATAGACTTTTGGAGCTTACAAACCAAGTTTGAAGTCTCACTAGATACGAAACCCTCTGGTTGTTCCATATAGATATTCTCCTCAAGGAATCCATTTAGGAAAATGATTTTCACATCCATCTTTCATATCTCATAGTTGTGATATGCAGCAATGGCTAAAAGAATCCTAATGGATTTTAGCATGGCTACTGGTGAAAAACTTTCCTCATAGTCAATCTTAGGACGTTGGGTGTAACCTTTCGCTACCAGTCGAGCCTTAAAGGTTTCCACATTTCCATCGGGACCTCGCTTCATTTTGTAAACCCATTTACATCCTTCGAAATCGCGGCCAAGACTAAAAACAATCCTTGATGGTTTTTCTACCAATCGAGGATAATAAATTGCTCACCTACAAAAGTATTTTGGGGAAACACGAAATTTTCCATTAAATATGCATTAATTTCTGAATTAGTAGTGGTAGTATTGGCGGATATTATTTTTTACGTCGATGCATTAACCAACTTCTACCAGCATGAAGCTTAGATTTTCCAGGTGGTGCATTATGGATTGTGTAGTATTAGCTATTTGAATATTATATCTACTTAATCATTATATAAATCAAGTAAAGTTCTCATAACATTATTAATAATTGAAGAAACAAGTACTGTTCTTTCACCTAATAAAGCATAATAATTTTGTAAAATATTTTCCAAATCTTCTATTTTAAACCTTGGATCCAAAATAAAAACAACAAGATAAAGTAATGGTATATCTCTGTAATAATTAATTCATTTTATCCTCATTTATGCAACATATTTTTTTAATTACATTTGAAGGATCGTCAAAAATATTGTTAGGATCATCAAAAACATCATCAAATTCGTTGCTATTATTAGGTTCGACTAATACACCAACAATGTCAAGACTTGTAAGGAGAAACATATTTGAAGTTGGATAATAAACACCACTTAAAATATTTGTAACATCATTAAAAAAAATTTTATAATCTCTAAATTTTTTCAAACTTCCCAATATCTGTGATATAAAACTACATCATATTGATAGTTAGCAACAAATGAACATAATAAATCTTTATATTCAAAACTTTCATTTAGTAAAAAATAACTAGAATTCCAACGAGTTAGAACATCACATCCGAATATTTTTCGGCCTAAAACCATTTTACTTAAAAAAAGTACACCATTCTCTTCTAATATTAAAAAAAATTAATTAATTATTTTTTTAATATGTACAATATGAGAGTTTAAAGATTTCAAACCATATTATACACATAAATTCAAAATATGACATGCACATCGAATATAGAAAAATTTACCTCCCAAATTTGGTTGGCAAATAACTTTAAGTTCATTAATTGGTGTAGTATTAGCCGATATATTATCAAATCTAATAGTTTAAATTTATAGCACTAATCCATATTACTGTAAAATATAATTAATCCTGACATAAATATTATATGCAGTGTGTGCATCATCAAAAAGTCGAAATACAATCATTCTTCTTTGAATAAATCATGAATCATCAATCCAATGACATGTCACACCCATATATGAATGTGACTACCTATGGTCACTCCATATGTCACTACAAATTGAAACACGACCTTTAAGTTTAAAAAATAATTCCCTTAAATTATTTTGACAATTGCATACAATTCCATCATTTTTCTTTTACATATCATCCCAGTAAGTTTACATGTAGTATGATTCAAATTTTCATGTTTTAAATTATTAGTAGATGTTTTTTCATCAAAAGTAAAAGCTAAATGTTTCATGCTAATAAATTTAGTTAGATTATTTTTCCATTGAAATTCTTTATATTTACATAATTTAGTAGAAGAAGAACCTAAACTGGAAGCAGAAAACCTTGCCATTGTGTTTGTGTTGTATCAATCTCAAACTCAGCTTTATGAGTACTCCTCATATGACTCGTCATAGTTCCATACCCATCGGTATGTTTGTAAATTTTCCATAATAATTGCATACATCATTCTTCTCACTAATGACATCATTCATGACCAGAGTGAAATATTTTGTCAACATTTCAGAACCTCGATTTCTCAACTGAATACGTGAAGTCATTTCGCCGATGGTATGTTGAGTGGTATCCTCAGCCTCAGAAATATTAGTGTTGTGTGATGAGTTTGCCAATATAGGAAGAGATTGAGATAATAATAAAATAAATTGATTGAATATATGAGATTTGAGAAATTGAGAGAATGAGAAAAGAACAAATGATTTTGTGGTTTTGGAAAATGAATTAAAGGGTATTTTATAGTGTTTTTATTTTTTTTATTTTTTATGATGCCTAAAATTCCCCCAATATATAATTGTTGGGAGAGACAAATTAGATATTTTAAACTTTCATTATTATTAAAAAAAAATTATTACCGTTACAGTTACGGTTCAAACCAGAATCGTAACTATTACGGTTTGAATCGGTCTAACTGCCTAAATCGGCGGTTGAAAATTATCTCAACCTTAACCGAACCAGACTCGAGCGATTCGGTTACGGTTCGCGGTTAGGTTGCATAGTCAATGATTCAATTTATGGTTGGTCAATAGTTCGGTGGTTTGGAACAGTCCGCATGTCTATGTACAATTACTATTTCTAATTAAATTATAAAATAAAAATATCTCTAAATTATTTTTATTATTAATATTATCAAATTAAAATAATAAATTATTAAGATAAGAAAACTATTACAATATAAAAATATAACCTCCTAATAAAATAAGACTCATATTATTTTAATTAATTAATATTATAATTAATTATTTTTTAAAATTAAAATGATAAATTATTAAATTAATAAACCTATTGTAATAAGAAAGCACATTATAATATCTCATTTAAATACAAAATATACATGGCACCTAATCTCTATAATTAATTTTTTTAATCAATTTATAAAATTAATGTAATAAATTTTTAGAGTAAGAAACCTATTATAATATAAAAATAGAATCTCATATTTATTATTGTATTATAAAATTAAAATATCTTTAAAAATATTTTTTTATTATTAAATTGTAAAATGAAAACGAGAAACCTCTTACAATATAAAAACATAATCTCCTCTTAAAATAAAAATCTAATAATTTAATTAATTAATATTATAATTTAGTATTTTAAATTATAAAATTAAAATGATAAACTATTAAAATAAGAAACCTATAATAATAAGAAAACATATATAAACTCTCATTAAATTTTTAAAAAAAAATTTATATGGCATCTAATCTATAATTAATTATTTATTATAAAATAATAATAATAAATTATTAAAATAAGAAATATATTACAATATTAAAACACAATCTCATATTTATTATTAAATTATAAAATTGAAATAAATATATAATTAATTTTTTATTATCAAGTAAAATATTAAAATAATAAATTATTTGTAAAAAAAAAAAGATCTATTACAATATAAAACATAATTTCTTATTGAAATAAGAAAACTAAATAGCATCTGTTCGCAAAACTTAACCATTTTTTTGGTTTAAGGTCTATTGTTGATTGTTGTTTGTTATTTTACTTTAAATTACTTGTACAATTTTTTCATGATCTTTTTATTATTTGTTATTCTTCAGAATGCAGATTCAAACTATTAGTTCTTACAAAGTTAATATGAATTTTAAATTATTTCTATAAGTTTTTTTATGAACTTTTTATTATTTGTTTATGCTTTCGCAAAGTGAACCTGGATTGATCAAGATTTGAAGTTAGATAAGAAAATTTAAGCTTAATTTGAATAAATTACATTAAATTTCATTGGAATTCATCCGAATGAAAATTAAACTTTTTAAAAGTTATTTATAGTTAGGGATATGATTTCAAATGAGAGATAAAGATGATAGAGAAACTCCTATGTGTGTGTGTGTATGTATATGTAGATAAATCAAATTGTCTCATTTAATTTATAAAATTGATGAGATCTGAAACATTTACAAGATTAATACTGAAAATAATATTATGTTTCTTTTTATGATATGAAATTATAATTAAAGATATGCTTAACCCGCACAAAGTGCGGAACCTGTACTAGTATAATATAAAATGTAAGAACAATCACTTATTGTTGTTTACCGTAAGGACTTGATGGATGATAATGAAAAAAATAGAGATTTACTAAGTAACTAAGAAGAAATTTAGACAATTTTCCCTTTGAAATAAACCCTTTCAAAAAAAGAAGAGTCATGCAAGGGATTTTATTTATCCTCCATAAAGATGGTGGAAGAGAGAAAAGTAAACCACCAGCAACAAAATAAAATAAGATTTCTGTGTCAGTGGGGGAGTACTGTGCAGTGTGTTATTATCCATTTATATGGATAATACACCATTGATGAAAGTTAGTAGCACTAATTAACATGGTTTATATTAGCTCGTGTCATTTTCATTGCTAGCTTTTTGTTCTTTGGGCTTCACCCACCTTCTTCTTTTCATGATTATATGCTAATTATATATAAACCAAACAAATCATATACTTATTTGCTTTAATTAAGAATCTTGTAATCACCAAATTAAGATATATAATTTACTTCTTGTCACCTTGTAATTAAATAAAGTATGCATTAACTATAATGGATAAGTAATGGAGCATATTGATAAAAGGATATATAGCAGATATTGCAGATCCAGAATGCTTAGATCAATGAACAAATGAATTAGGCCAGGGAAATGCTTCATAAGAGAATATGCATGACCCAAAAAAAAAAACGTCGTTTTCAATACATAAGATTCCCGCTACAAACAAAACACGGGTCATGGAGATGGTCTTAATACTTACTCTTGTTTTTTTTTTATAGAGAGATTGTTTTCAGAGTTTGAACTCGTAATTAAAAGGATACTTATAATATAAGCATCTTTTCTGATATCTGAAAAGCCAAAATTCCATTTCCATGATGAATTATGGATGCGTTTCTTATGAAATATCCTTGACCTCGATCCCTAGAAACACCCTGCTCCAGTTAGGCTTATTCTCCGTTTAGCGTAAACAAGTTTAGCAAGAAGAAAGAATCGATTATATAAAAATGTATTAGCATCAGAATTTCAAAAGTTTAGGTACCCAATACATAGCACAAATTAAGAGCCAGCACTTGATGATAATAGAAACCAAGCTACATAAATATTTTGAGGTTGAGGGTCCAGCAAATATATGATATGACTCAGCTTGAATGCAAAACCAGTGCAGAAACCAATTACAGTACTTCCACGAGTAAATGTCTTTTTTGTACAAGGAACTTATGCATGGTCTCAGTGGCAATGCGAGTCGAGTAGATAATCCACGACCTAATAAATTGCCCACTACGGCAAAGAAACTTATGAAATGGGGAACCTAAATTTGGTAAATATCTCCACTCTTTTTGCGGCTGCAATTAAAATAAATACACTCACATTTACTTCATTGTGTGTGTGTATATATATATATATATATAATGTTTTAGAAGTCGAGATTGATCGTGGTCCTTCGTGTATTCTCTCATTCTCCAATGCAATCATTACCATGGGATGCCTTGCCTCAATGGTTTCAAAGCAAAACCTTGAGGGGATATGATTTTAGAGTTGAGACATTTTGATCCCACCTTGATGGTATTAGAGACACTCATAAAAAGAGGACTTCCATTAACTAATAGGAATGATAATTATATTCGGATCCAGTTCGAATCAGTATATATCTGGATCTTTATTCACTATTCTCAATGGGTTTAAAATTGAGTCAATATAGACTGCTCTGCTTCAATGGTATTAGAGCCACCTCAATGATATCAAAACAAAATTTTGAGACATGACTTGGAGTTGGACCATCTTGAGTGGCCCTCCTCAATGGTATTAGAGTCACTCACAAAAAGAGGATTCATATGGATTTTCATAATATAAGAGTTTGTATATCAAATAGAGGGAGTAGTCTCACATCTAAGATATAAATGGAAGTTGAAAGGTTTATAAGTGTTTTATAAACTTTTATATTAAATCAGACAAATAAAGCTTGGGCTTGAGCTTGGGCTTGAAGTGTGTGGATGGTTGGCATGACATTATAATTAATTAATGTATTTAATATAAATATTTAATTAATCAAATATGGGACTTGGGCCTCGGGGCTCTTGGAATTTATTAAATGCCTTGTGCTAGAAAACGTTTTTTTGTCTTTTGTAGTTTTGATTTTAAAGCCAGAAGAACACAACTCTTTAGAAAAGTTGAAAAAACGGTTTGTACCTATTCATCATTTAACTGTTTTCTATTTTGTTTATAAATAAAAAACAGTATTGGAGAGTTCTACACATTTTTTTGATATCCATATGATCCTTGAGATACAGAATTTTCCGTATACAAACTTATGATCCTTGAAAACAAACATCTAGTAGATTCGCCATGGGTCGAAACATCGGGTGCAGATTTTCGACTTACAGATTGTTGAATCCCGGTGGCAGACGTCCAACGAACTACAAGCACAAGAGTATGGGCGAATTTCTGCTATAGGACATATCCTAATACGCTAGCCTCAATCTTTACAAGTCAGTGAGTTTATTGATTTTGGTCACTTGAATTGTAAGTTTCGATTATGATTTAATTTCTTGATTAAGTTTCTGTTTTTGGTTCATAAGTTTGTAATTTTGTATATAAATTTCTGTTTCAATAAATTTTATTGCATTCGTTGATTGTTTTTTAGCAAATAATTGATCGTAAGAAATTTTTGATTGTGTTACAACACACTTCCCTAGACAAGTGGGAGTGGGAGCTTTCTCTTTACAATTCATAAGAGCAGCAGCACCATGTTACTTTGTTCGTGCGAGAAGGGTCATACCACGGTAACTTCATCCAAAATTCAAATTTAAATTTCTTGCTTTTGAAAAATAATCATTTGCGACACAGACAATCATGATTCTTATGACCCTGCTGCTTACTATAGGTGCGTACCACTGGATCATATTCCTATATTTGTTTGGTTTCACACAACAAAAGTGATCGCTTACAATGCGTCACTTAATCGACTCAATTTTAAAATAAGAAAATTAAATAAAATACTTTTAATAATGATTTGTCATAATTTTAATCAAATATATAATCAAATGTGTATATAAATCTATATAGTTTATCATCATAATTTTTTTTAGAAACATTGGAAACTCCGCCATCAAACCACCTGATCCGAGCTTAAGCGAAGTAGGTAAAACTTCATACTGCCCCAAACTCTTACAAAAAATGCACCAATTATACTCGAACTCAATACATGACTATAAATTTTAAGTCATTTGTCATCAAGTCACCCCCATGAATGCTTATCATCATAATTTCATCAATAATGATTCCTCTAATTTGCAGCCACAGATTAAATCAAACGAAGGTAACCATTGGATTTAATCCCAAATCCACAAACAGAATCCCGTAAATATAAATTGACATATGTTTAACATTTTTATTGAGAGAAATATTAAAATCCATTAAAAGTTCAATATTTTTATTAAAATTCACTATGAAAAATATAAATATTCTTATAATATAATCCTAATATGCATTTAATTCTTATATGCTACTACGAGGTCAATTTAACTTTAATTACTTTGCCAACTAATCACGTACGTATGCAAATTTTATGCTAATAAATACTCCAATTTCATGCAAACTATAATTCTATGTACGTATGCAAACTCTATACTACTTATTACTGACGAAACGACGATGGTTGAAGAAATTAATGATTACGAAGTAGTAGAAAGAGATAGCAGTGAAAAAAAAGGAGAAGAAAAATAAAGAGAGCATGTATTTTGATTCAAAAGCTGCTTGAATTCATTATTATTTTTTCAATTTTAATTTCTTTAACTTTTTTACAGTTTAATATTTTCAATCTCTGTAAGAATTATGGCTTTTAGCGTCCAAAAATTTAGCGTCGACATAATATTCGACGCTAATTGTCATATTTTTAGCGACGAAAAAAAATTTCGACGCCAAACATTCAACTTTTGGCGTCGAAAAAAGTTTTCGACGCTAAAATTATGACTATAGCGTCGAATAATATTCGACGCTAAATAATTTCACTATTGCAATAATTTTTGGCGCCAAATATTAAACTTTTAGCGTCAAAAATCTGTGTCGACGCCAAAAACTAGACATTTAGCGTCGACTATATAGCGTCGCTAAAGGTTTATGAAGTTTCCACCGACAATCCTTGAATCTTTAGCGTCTAAATTTATGTCGACGCTAAATGTCCGACATTTAGCGTCGAAATTGTTGTTTCGACGCTAAAAAATACAACAATTAGCGTCGAATAATCACTTCGACGCTAAAGATAGATTAAAATGCAGAATGCCACAACCCTTCTCCCCCTCTGTTTTTTTCCTTCTCTTCATTTTCATCCTCTGAAATATGAGAATTTCTCCTCTACAACCTCACAACTCTCCTAAAAATTTTCAATAAAATTGTAATCAATTTCCGATAAGGTAAATCTTCTTTCATATTTCTTTATTATTTTCAATTTTTATGATATATATGTTGTTTATATGCTGTTTGTTAGTGATTTATGATTCATATATGTAGAGTAAGTATATTAATTAACAAAATAGAATTTTTCTGTAAACTATTTAATTTATCAACCAAATATATATATATATATATATATATATATATATATATATATGCTTAAATAAAGTATTAATGAATTAGTAATGTTGATTACTGTAATATGATATCTAATAATTATATTATTATATTTAGGTATTCTGCTGAAATGGATAGAAATTGGATGAGCTCTCTGGATAGATTGAGTGTTGAATATCGTAATGGAGTGTATGAGTTTATGGAAGTCGCAAAGCAACACATTGATGCAGAAGGTCGTGTTCGTTGTCCATGTGCAAATTGTTTGAATAGGAAAAGGAAGCGGTTAGATGAAGTTCATAATCATTTATACATGCCAGGAATATCACCAACTTACCATACGTGGATTTATCACGGTGAGCAGTATCATTCTCAGTCACGGTTTATTGATTCCGGCGAAGGGAGCAGTAGTTACAATCAACCTGCAAATGATGAGATCACCGATATTTTGCATGACTTACAAGGTCCACAACTTGGTCATAGTGTTAGTGGTGACATGCCAGTGTTAAGTGGAAATGATCAAAATTTATTTAGTGAACTACTTGATGAGGCAAAAAAAATTCCATTTGAAGGTGCTGGAATGTCGATCTTGAATTTCGTTGTGAAATTATTACACATTAAAGTGATCAACATAATGACCAACAAAAGTATCGATATGATGTTAGAGTTACTGGCCCAATGTTACCGGTTGGAAGCGAATTGCCTAAGTCGTACTACGAGGCAAAGAAAATGTTGCGTGATTTGGGAATGGGGTATGAATCCATTCATGCTTGTAAGTTTGATTGTGTATTATTTCGTGCCGAGTATGAATCACTTGAACATTGTCCGATATGTGGTGAAAGTCGGTACAAAGTCCGTGGTATGGGGAAGAAAGTGCCTCAAAAGATATTGCAATATTTCCCTTTAACGCCCAGGCTGCAGAGATTGTTCATGTCACGACACACAGCGACTGATATGATGCGGCATCATGAAAAGAGGATCGGTGCAGAGGGCATACTTAGACATCCTGCGGATGGAACCGAATGGAAGGAATTTTGATACATGTACCCCCGTTTCGCTGAGGACCCCCGTAATGTCAGGTTAGGTCTTGCCTCTGATGGTTTTAACCCATTTGGGAATAGTACAACTCTTATAGCATATGGCCCGTTATTGTTCATTCCATATAACTTACCTCCATGGAAATGTATGAATGATCCGTTCATGTTTATGTCATTACTTATCCCTGGTCCACGTTCACCTGGTAAAGATATAAATATTACTTGAGACCATTGATCGATGAGTTACAAACATTATGGAATGTGGGTGTGCATACCTATGATGCAGCTTCAGAGCAGTATTTTCAGATGCATGCCGCACTATTATGGACCATTAATGATTTCCATGGTTCATGGTTCATTATATAGATGGAGCACTAAGGGATACATGGCATGTCCAGTTTGTGCGGGTCAAACACCTTCGCAACGATTACAGAATAAAATCGGATACACAGGGCACATGAGATTTCTTGAGTTGAGTCATCCTTGGCGGATGAGTCAATTATTTAACGGTCAACATGAACCTCAGAGTATGCCCAGTCCATTGTCTGGATTAGACATACTTTGCCAACATCAAAACATCTCAAAGACAGCACACCAGGTAAACATCCTAATAATAGAGATAAAAACGAAAAACGCTTACCTGAAGAGTTGAATTGGACATGAAAAAGAGTATTTTCTTTGAGTTAGAATATTGGGGGACTCTGAGTTTGCGAAATAATTTGGATGTGCAATGCATATAGAAAAAAAAATTTGTGAGAGTTTAGTGGGTACACTATTCAATATTCCGGGTAAGACAAAAGACACTGTAAATGCTAGATTGGACCTACAAGATCTTAAAATTCGCAGTGAATTGCATTTACAAGTCACCTCTCGAGGTCTTATTAAGCCTCCTGCTAGTTATGTGCTCAATCAATCGGAGAGAAAATCATTCTGTGATTGACTGAAAATGGTTAAATTCCCTGATAATTATGCATCGAATATTGGGCGTTGGGTCAGAGATGATACAATAACGGGATTAAAGAGCCACGATTGTCATGTGCTTCTCGAGATTCTCCTCCTGTTGGCATTCGACCTTATCTCCCCCCGAATGTATGCGACTGTACTTGATCTATGTGGCTTCTTTAAACAATTATGTCAGAGGACATTAAGCACATATGTTATTGACGATCTTGAGCGAGGAATCGTGATAATCCTATGCAAGCTGGAGCAAATTTTGCCACCCGCTTTTTTTGATGTCATGGTACATCTGGTTGTGCATTTATCGGCTGAAGCTAGAAAGGGAGGTCCTGTCTATTACAGATGGATGATCCCATTGAGAGGTACTTATATATATATATTATATATATATATAGTTTATATAAGAAAATTCTTAACTTTTTTCATGTGCATAGAATTTAATATTAATGCAAACTTGTTGTCATATCTGCAGGGCTTTGGAAGATTACAAAAAATATGTGAAAAACAAGGCACGCCCTGAAGGGTCAATAGCTGAAGCTGTTATAATAAGTGAAGCAATAACATTTTGTTCGATGTACATGCAGAATATTGAAACTCATTTTAATCGTCGGCAACGAAACTATGATGGAGATGCAAGTAATAACCAAGATATCACAGTGTTCCGTCAAAATTACAGACCATTTGGAGCAGTAGGAGTCAAATTACTAACCCTTCAGGAAGTTCAACGTGCGCATTGGTTTATATTGAGTAATTGTGATGAAGTGCAACCGTATTTAACGTAAGTTTTTCTGGTGCATAACTACTGTTTTTTGCCATACATTAACCGTGATAATTTATTGTAGGCAACATCTAACAATGCTACAATGTGGTGGTGACCACAATGTTGATGGAACACAAAAAAAGAATTTCCTAAATGGTTTGAGACAACTGTAAGTTAGAATATTTTATATTTATTTTTATCATAACATTAAACATTTCAGTTTGTTATATTAACACATATATTTCTCTCATTGTCAGATTAACAACCAAGTGCAAAATGGTCAATTGGACTCGCAATCCTCGTTGGTTTCTTTGGCTTATGGGCCTCAAAAGCAGGCTTATGAGTACAGTGGATGCATTGTCAACAGAGTTAGATTTCATACCGAACAGCGAGATGTTACTCATGTGACTCAAAATTCTGGAATTGTAGTCCAATGAGAACACGGCTCAGATCTAATTGACTTCTACGGCGTATTGCAATCGGTCATTGAGTTGATATACCGACCCAAACGACATATTGTGCTATTCGACTGTAAGTGGTTTGACAAAAATGCCAGAAAGATGAGAATTCAAGTTAGTAATCATCTAACGTCAATTAATGTTCAACGTTTTTGGTACAAGAATGATCCATATATTTTTTGTACCCAAGCACGTTCAGTGATATACATATCTGATCCTAAGTTAGGAAAGGATGAATGGTGGTAGAAAAGTTACAACATAGGGCCATCTGGGACACACAAGAGAAAGATAGAGTTGACATATCAGATGAAACAGAAGAAGTCTTCGGCAACTTTGAAGTTACTGAACAAATATTTTATGGACCAACTGTCACCGTTCCTGAAAAATCACATTAACTCGAGCTAGTACAGACGTTGAGATAATTCCTCATTCTGAAGTGAGCGTTGAAGTAGCAAGTGAATAACAATTTGACACTGAAGATGACTTCGATTCCAGTCACGAATCCTCAAATACCGACGATAATAGTGATTAATGAAGTTACTGTATTGTGATTGATGAATAATTTTCTGGATTATAATGTATGGTTGTTGATTTAATTACTCTTTAGATATGGTTGAAATATTATCGTAATTATTAATAGTTTTCTGGATTATAATGTATGGTTGTTGATTTTTTTTAATTACTCTTTAGATATGGTTGAAATATTATCGTAATTATTAATAGTATAACTATCATATATTTGTTATTATTATTTTTAATGGTAGACATTTAGCGTTGAAAACAATATTCGACGCTAAATGGTAGACATTTAGCGTCGAAGAAAAGTCGACGCTAAATGTCTGTCCTTTAGCGTCGAAACAATAATCGACGCTAACTAAAAAAATTAAATTTCCCGGAAAAATAACCCTAAATTTTTAATAAACCGCCTACTTTTTGGCGTCGAATTAGTCGACGCTAAAATGAAATTAATTCGACGCTAAATGTCGTTTAAATCCCTAAAACCAGTGTCCTCTTCTTCCTCGGCTCAAACGAACAAATCATCTCCTCTCACTCTCTTCTTCTGCATTCTCAGCTCCAACCACTCTACTGCAACGAATTTACAGGTAAGTCTCACTTGTTGATTATAATTTGATGATGATGATGAATTTGATGATGATGGTTGTCGATGATGATGATGAAATTTGATGATATAATTGCTGTTGATGATGATGAATTTGCATGATGATGATGATTGTTCATAGAGTGGAATCATTGATGATGATGATGATTGTTGATGAATGATGATGATGATTGTTGATGAATGATGATGATGATGATTGTTGATGAATGATGAATGATGATGATTGTTGTAAATGATGGACAACCAGCATCAATCTCCCTAGTCTGGGCAGAACAACAGCAATTTGCTACTGTGTTCTGCCCATACAGGGAGATTGATGCTGGTTGATGTGTCGTCGTTTGCGATTTGTCGTTGCAACATTGATTGAATTGAAAGGGAAAATTGGATTTTCCCTGCCGATGGTTTAATTGGTTCATTCATGGATGCGTACTGCCTGCATGGGGCTTGCTCTTATTATCCATTAGACAAATTTCTTATTCTTTCTTTATGGCATTTAGTTCGAAATATTTATAGTCAAACTTGGTTTTAGCAATTTGATGACGCTAATGCGACGGGTTTTTGCAGATGGCACCAGGCAATCACAAACGGACTAACGCGACTCCATCTACATCAGCAAGGGCAATTGGCCCTGGTGATTTCTCTGCTAGCACAGGTGAGTCCAGTACAGTGAAGGGTCGAGGAAGCACCCGTGGCCTGGGGTTGGCTAAGTACGTTAAGGCTCACAGCCGTATCCGGATAGAGATATCAGATGATGGACACACTCAAGTCGGACAATATAATTCAGCGTTTAATACAGCCATAGGAGATACAGCTCGATATGAAGCTCCCCAAAACTACGTTTCTTGGAGAAAGATACCGTGGGAGACTAAAATGAACCAGTTATTCCCTTCGCTACTTGTAAGTTTTCGATATTGTTTGTTATTTAACATTTTTATTTTTAATAACAATTTACTCAAATTTTCATGTAGGAGTGGTTCGACTTCGATCTCACCAAAGTGAATGTCCAACAATATATTGACTACCACATGGGGAAAAGTTATAAAGATTATAGGACAAAAGTCCTGAAACCAATATTCGACGAACATGGACCTTCAGATGCTCCACAACACAAGCCTGATTTATAGAGGAACAAGGCTGGACATTCTTATGTGAGATTTGGTCTAACAAAAAACACGAGGTAAATTTTGAAATAAACGGAAATTTATAATTGTCTTTGTTTTCGGTACTTACAGTGTTGGTAAATGCAGGATAAATGTCACGCAAATGCGAAAAATCGAAGTCACTTGCGTTTTAACCACCGTGGAGGTTCGAAGCCATTTATCAAACATCGTGCCGAACATTCTGAGGTAAATATATCCTAACGTAAAATTTAACAGTTCATTGTTTTTACTAATGTGGAATAATATTGAATTTATTTTCTGTTTATAACATAGTAGCACAGGTGAGGTGCAATCATTTCCAGATTTTTTCCGTCTGACGCATTACAATGAGAGGAACAAATGGATAAATGAAGAAGCCGAACGCTGCTATGTAAGTTTCAGTTTTTAAAATAAAATAATTAATATTATATATGTTAATTTTTTTCTCAAATTCTAATATTAACTTATTTTTTGAAACAGAACGAAATGATGGAACTCCAACATCAAACTCAGGAGACAGGGTCCGACCTCATACCAGATGAGCAGTTATGGCAATTGATTTTCAAGAATCAGACAGCTTACAACGTTGGCCTTGGCACTCGTAAGAAGCCGACGTCATCTGCACGCAATACTGTTAATTCGGACAATGTCTCTCTTCGAGACGAGTTAGTCACCACCAAAGATGAGCTAGCCACCACCCGAGACGAGCTGAAGCCGACTAAGGAGAAGCTAGAACAGGTCATGGTGGATCACGAGAAGAAGATGGAGCACTTGGAACAGCAAATGCAGGTTTTCCGTCAGATGTTGGAGGCCTCAATCAGTCAGCGTGCATCGGGCTCGAGCGTCCCCCCATCACAGTAGCAATTAATTTTATATTTGGTTTTGTATAAACATTTTGAACAAATAGATTTAATATAATTTTTTTTTTCTAAAACAAATTTCAATATAATAATTATTATAATATTTCGTAATTCTGTTATTAATCAGATTTTTTTCAATTAAATTAAATATTTTAGACTAAAAGAAGAAGTAAATTAATAATTTTTTAAAAAACAAATTTTAACTATTAGCGTCGACTAATTCGACGCTAAAAATTGACTTTTGGCGTCGAAAATTTCGACGCTAATATGAACAAAAAAATCGCCGCTGTAAGTATACAGATATTACTTTTTTAATATACTTTAGCGTCGAAACATGTCGACGCTAAAAGGTTGACTTTTAGCGTCACATTATGTCGTCGTTAAATATAACCTATAGCGTCAAAATATTTAATTTAGCGTCGAAAAAAATTGGACGCAAATATATAGTTTTTAGCGCCGCATTATTTATTTCGACGCTAAAAGTGATTGTCGTCGACATTTCGGCGTCCATTTTTAGCGTCTAATTATTTCGACGCTAATTTTATTTTGCGTCGAAACTTTGACTTATGGCGTCGAATTATTTCGACGCTAAAGGGTGTAATTCTTGTAGTGGTGTGGGAATCCAAGATTTAGTTCTTGCATCAAGTGATGATTTCTTGATTGTATTTTGATTTTATTGTTTGAATTTTGGAACACAAATTTGTTTGTTCTTGATTAATTTGCCATTTTGTTGTAATTGTATAGGTAATTAGATTAATGAGTTACAATGTGTATGTTAAGGTAGATTATATTTTGTATTAGAAAATTTTCCCAATTTTTGTAGAAGAATTTAAATGATGCGCAATGTAAAAGTTTATATTTGCTTCATTATTTTCTTGGGATTTTAAGGTTAGCAAGAAATGTAAAAGAAAGTGGATAAAAGAAAGAGAGGTGATAAAAAAAAATCATTTTTTTTAAAGAAATCCTGTAAAATTTAAATTAACAATCTTGATGAATTGTTTGGATGTCATTCTAATGTAATTCTATCATTAGAAAAAAGTAAAATTTTTACCTTATTGTTTATTTATCTATTCAAATCTTGCTAATATTTAAATGCATGTGAATTCTCATATAAGTTATTATTTGAGAATCTACCCTTTAATTATGTTCGAATTATCAAATTATTTGAAATAATTTATTAGTTAAATTGAGAATAAAATTAATAAATTCAATTCTTATTAAATGTAATTTTAAGATTGCATTAATATTTTTATTATCATATAAAATTATAGTTAAAAATGAGCTCAATCCGTACAAATTACGAGCCCCAAACTAGTTGGATTATTAAAAAAAAACTTGAGAAAGTATCACTATTCTATAACAAAAAAATACGGTTTAAGGCCTTTTTGGTTTAGGTGGGTTTTGAAATAAAATTAAAAACACATTTTAAAGATTCAAAATATTTAAAATCTCTTAATAACATATTTAGAAACGCTAATTAAGTATTCAAAATCTGAACCACCAAATACTGCAATAAACAAGTTTAAAAAATATTATATATATAAGAATATAGTACACACACAAATTATCCAAATTTTTTCCTAATTCATTGGACTTCCATCAAATAAAGAGATAACTCAAATTATGAATGAATTAATGAAAAATTTTGAGAGGGTTAAGGATGAATGAGGAACTTAGGAAGAGCTTTGAAATTAAGTATATATACATATAAATTATAATATCTGGGAGGAATGCTAGTGATATATTTATAAGGGGTAAGTCTCTCAATTATTGGATACATTTTGAGTGGGTATGTAATCCATATCAATAACAAAATCGTGAAGAGAGCGGGTTCTTTGGCATTAAAAGCTTATAAACAGGAGTGGCATTGAGATGCCTTTTATTAATGGTTCACAGTATTAATCTTTCAAATGTGGACAAAATGAATTAAAGGAGGTGTGTTCAAGCTTTTACAAAGTCAGAAAGTATTAAATATCATCACATGCTTTAATTTTAGACATATTTGAGGGGCTTAATTGACGCTTTTAAGTAATCTTTCAAATGTGTTGCATTATTGGAAAATTTAGATGCTTATCAAGGAGTATGGATTAGGTCAAATTGGTATTTTGGAGCATGTCTATGATACCCAAGGATATCACATACCCTTGGGTATCAAATTTGCATGTTCAATGCAACTTTGAGCATTGAACATGCAAATTATATCAATAAACATGAAATTTTTTAAAACATGAAATCAATTGCATGTTTATTGATCGAAGTTGCATTGAACATGCAACTTTCAATCCAAGGGTATTTGATACCCTTGGGTATCATAGCATTGTCCTTTTGAATGAGGCCCAACAAATGATCAATCAACCCAAGTTAATGTCCTATTTGCATTCTTCTCACCAAATTAAATTCATATACAACTTCAATGGCAAGGTTTTCTGCCAATTTGGAACCTTTGGGAGGATTTCCTCCATTGAAAAATGTTGAGCTTTGGAGCCATTCTAAAGCTGTACCGGCGGCGGCCAACAAGGACCCTCTAAATCATAGACCGAGCAAATTGTTGACGTAAAGGGTTACATTCATATTTCATAGTGATAATTTTTAATTATCCAATTCACTCTTTCTTAGATTGAATATTAAAATTTTATTTAGGATAGAGAAGTTCGAAGAGAGAGATGCAGGATTATGATAAGGGAATAAAATGATCGCTTGAGAAATCTAAAAGTGCATTGGCTAATTAGCATCAAGAGGAGCAAAGTCCCCAAATGACGTGACTTGGTGTTGTAAGATTCAGGATCTCACCTTGAAATCCTATGTTCGAATCCAGAAAATGTGTTTTTTGTAAGAGTTTGAGACAACCAGAGGTTTTACCTGCTCCGCTTAAGTCTGGAAGTGATACTTTAATAATGGAGTTTCCAAAGATTTAAAAAAAAAAATCAAGAGGAGCAAATAAGAACTTACAGATTCACATTACTGTATTGTGGTTTAGCTATCAAGGTTACTAAATGCAAAAGTAAACATACATTACTATGATATTTCATATTGTTAAGGACTAAAAATTAAGGATAAAAATTCAAACTCATTAGAGAAGAACTCAAACCAATATTTTATTTACTTAATAAACATTCTAAGCCGGGTAATGCTATGATACCCAATGATATCAAATACCCTTGGGTTGAAAGTTGAATGTTCAATGCAACTTCGACCAATAACCATTCAAAAAGGTTCGTAAGTTTAGGTGTCACTGTTCAGTTCTTGTAGAAACTGAGAAATGGAAGCACGTGTGAGATTATCTAATAAATCGAATAGTTGTGCACATGACATGACCCAAAACCCAGATTCAAAATAATAATATTGTTGATGAGGATTTCCGCGGCTAAGGTTTCTGAACAGATTGGTAAGGGCAAAGAGGGAAGTTCCACTCATCCAGAGGACATAGCATGATTCGGTTCTTCAAGACCGGCAACAAGTGAGTCGAGACCGACCACAATAGCCCGGTAGCTCGGTTCATTTCTACTCACTCCTAGGATCGATAGCTCGAATATTGTGAATCAGGTCGGAAATGGTGGGGGCAGATCAGTTCGTTATCTGACCGACCTCTCAAAGACCGAGGCGTGATGGGAACATCTAGATTTTCCCTCCAAAAACTCTCACATTCGAAATTCAACAGGCTGTCATCATTAATGAAAAAGGTCAGACAGTGCACTTTTATGGCGTGATGTGACAGGGATTCGTAGGGTAGGTTTTACTTTCGGTGACGGCAGAATGAGGAAGAGAACCTATCAAATCGTTGCAAATCTGAAAATCTGCGAGGCTGACGTCACAAAGATACAGGAACAGTGCCATGTATTGAGTAGTATATAAGGGAAGTTTGATCACATTTGTAAGGGTTACGAAATTTTTCATTTGAGAACTGATTGTAAGAAATAGCACAACCTGCTCGGTTTCATTAGACCTTCACTAAAACAGGTCGGCCGAACTCGGTTTAGTAATAAAAGAACCTCCCCACCCCTCTTTGCGACCGTGGATGTAGGTTGGACAAGCTCCACCGAACCACGTTAAATCATTTCTTTTCGATTTCTTGTGTGTTTCTTATTTTTTGCCAAAATTTGCCTTTGGTCTCCCCATAACCAAACAAATTAAAGGTTGAAGGAGGATTGTCCCGGGAGCACTATCCTGATATTGCCCCTGAGATGAAAATCATCCGTCAACAAATACTAAAAGAGCTTAAAAGCTTATAATTAAGCAAATAAATTATCTCTAATCTCCTCACCATCAATCACTGCTGACTCACTCCTCTGAATGTGTTTTCAGACAAGCAAGGCGAGTCAGACACCGAGTCAAAGTTCTCATCATGACACGGTGACACTTCCTGTTGACGGTTGATTTTTATCCCAGGGGCAGTTTCGGGATAACTTCCCCGAGACAACCTTCTCTCAACCTTTAATTTGTTTGGTTATGGGAAGACCAAAGGCAAACTTAGTAAAAGGTGGGAAAAACGCACAGATTGACAAGATAGTTTTAACGTGGTTCGGCGGAGTGAATCCAGCCTACGTCCACGGGCACAAAATGATGGAGGTTGTTTTTATTGCCAAAACTGACTCGACCGACCTATTTTGGGCAAGGTCTGAATATGGCCGAGCAGTTGAAAGGATGTTACAAGTGGTATTTTTTCTCTTTGTTACAAGTTTGCTTATATGAAAAAACTCAACCTATACAAATGAGACTACTCCCCATTTATATACTAAAAAAGCGTAACATTGTTCCTCCAAATTATGACGTTTCTCGCGCGGTCTCTGACTGATTGACGGGTTCTCTGCCCCAGGTCTGCCATCGCCGAAAGAAAACCTACCGTCTGACGGCCTGTCACATCATTCTGTCTTCTCCACTGTCACACGCAACAATAATGATGACAGCCTGTAAAGTGCCTTTGAGAAATGACATGTGTCGAAGGAAAGATCTAGCCCTTCTGATCTTCTGTCGGTCTTCAAGAGGTCGGCCAAGTGGTCTGCTGAGCTTCTCAAACTATTTTTGTCATGTCCTGAAATGTCCGAGCTCATCCTCTGGTTCCAGGGGTAAGGCCAAATCAAAATCGATCTCCAGGTAAAATGTGGTCGGCCTCGGGAATCTGTACCAAATTGCATCCTCTGGTCGGTCATGCTCATGAAATCGGTTAAGGTGAATTTCCCATTATGTCCTTACCGAACTGTACAAAAGACTTAGTAGCAGAAATCCTCATCAACATCTGTCCCCTAGTTCTCGGTTCCAATGAGTATACGAGTTGGTGTCGGGAACTATAAGAAATCTGAAGTGAGACGATCAACTAACTGGTGGCCCGATTCAGAAACAAAACAGAGAACTTCCTTGGGCTTCTTCCAAACCATCGTTAGATATCCCCGTATGCTCGGTCAGAAAATGCTGATGTCTTTTCAACTAACCTACCAATTTGAATCAAATTCCTTCTTTACCCCCACGATAGCCGCCTCTCGAGAATCGCAAGCCATCATGTTTTCATAAATGCCCATCAAATCAACTTTAGGATTTCATCCGAGCGTGCCACTTGTGAAAAGCCTATGGCCTTCCCGCCAAAATTTAAATAAATCGGCCGTTCCCGAGGTAGCCAAAAGGTCTTGCAATCCCATCCGCTTATCTAAAACTGATCAGACGGAGCCCAAAGATGACACGCGGCGCACATCCGAAAATTCTCCCTATCCAACGGCCATAAACACACCGTGCCGATTATAAAAGAGCAGAGCAAAGCTCCTTATTTTCCCTTTACGAAACCCACAACTCTCTAACTGCAAAAGCTACCTTGCTCGTGAGACCAGCAGACTTCCGACCGTCCAGATCAACCGCCGACTCTTAAACCAAGTAAGTTTTCGCCCGACCTTCTTTCTCTACTTGTGGTTTTTTGACCATTGCTGTTTGGTGCTTCCTGGTTTTCTTATTGCTGTTGCTTGTTCTTATCATTCTTTTGGCATGCTCGTCTCATCATTCTGTGCTGTGATTATTGTTTCTGATTTGGTGTGGGATGTGTTGTACTCGTGTTCTCTGGTTGTAGGAGGGGTGTTGAGGTATAATGTATGTGTTTCAGGTTTCTGGTTTTTCATGTTTGGTTGTATGTGTTTAGGGAGAGACTTGTTGTTTGTGGCTATTGCTAGGGCACTTAAAGACTGTAGGCCCATGTCATCGGTAGCTAGAATAATTCTTGAGCCTGTGATACTTTGAGCTGACCACTGACTGACCTTGCACCTCACGGCGACTGTTAGGCATGTCTGACGATGTATCCTCTTCGGCCAAACCCATAGAAACTCAGCCTCCTCGCGCTGCAGAAACCTCCTCAAGCTCGGGGGCACCTAACGTAGAGGATTTGGATACTACCCCTACCCCTTCTGAAATAAAAAATGACTCATATCACCAAAGAGTCCCCCGAAAAGACACTGAGCCCGGAGAACTGGGCAGTTCGGCCCTGGATATGAATCGACCTTCCACCATTACTGGAGAAGCCTTGTGTGTGCTTCGGCAGCAGTACGAAGTCCTGATCGATATAGCTTTGGATGTCCCTGGCTCATGTGATCGTGCTAGCCAACCCCACGAGGGCTCGATCGCTCTTCTCCCTTCATTTTTTGAGTGCGGTCTTCGGCTGCCCATTCAACCATACTTTGCCGGGATGTTGGCCAGGATAGATATCGCTCATTGCCAACTAAACCTGAATAGCTGGAGGATTCTGGCCGGTTTACATGTGATCTGGTACCGGGCAGGCCTCGGAGAACCGACTTTTGAGGAGTTGAAGAGTCTCTACCGGCTGAAGGCCAACCCAAAAACACACCACGGTTGGTATTACCTTTCTTCATATACCGATGTCCCCGCCCTTATCAAAGACCTTCCCCAAACCAATAAAAACTTCAAAGATCTCTGGTTCTGGGCTACAGGCGACTGGGGACGCACCTTGTCCGCGTGTTCAGAGATGACAAAAGTCCCCGACATCTTCAGAGCGGGAGGTTAGGACTCGATTTCTCAGCTTTTCTTTCTTTCATGCCAAAATAGTAACTCTATAATCTTTCTCAGCCTGCTGGAGGGATCCTCCCAAGGTTACCCATGTGGTCTGTGCTAGGATCAAGGTGGCCAGGAGCTACGCCAGCCACTAGAGGAGGGTAGTCAATGACTCTGCCTTCTTAGAGTCAGGGTTTGTCCGGAGCGCACCTCCACATGTCCCGAGGCGGCTGGGTAGGTTCTTACTGACTTTCTGACTGATCTCCTTGCTTGCTTGACCCATAAATGACTTGAAATCTTCTAAATTCTGAACTGACCATGCTTTTTGCCTTGTACTCTGCAGGAATATCAAAACGACCAAAATATCTTGACCAGCTGGCAGGTGCATCGAAGAAGACCGGTCCAGTCGAAGCCGGGTCTTCTCGGAAACAGCCAATGGTTATCGAGGCCAAGAGGAAAATCAAAGAGGTGGCCCGGTGGTCTGTTCAAGTCTCGATCTCCCCATCTAGGGTACTCTCCAGGACAACAACCCGACGTTCTAGCTCCCCAAGGTCTGCCAGCAAACGAAGACGTCTGATCGAGGCGGGAGAGGCTGAACCAGCGGACAAGGAAGAGGAAGAACAGCCTCTGGTCAGGAGGCAGGCCACTCGGAGAGAAAGAAGAGCTGCAGAGGCCTCCTCCAAGAAAAGAAAAGGTGTCGTGGTGTTCGGGCCGGACGACCTTAGTGAAAAAATCCGAGAAGCCACTTCCCATCTTGTTCCAACATTCAATAAACTAGTCGACGCGATTCTTGTGGAGGAGATCCCAAAATTCGAAGACCTTTCTCCCGTTGATGTGGTTACAGAGTTTTGCTCCCAGATGACTAAGGTAACAAACTCCATGTTTCTGCCCTGTACTTTACTTGTCTGATGTTCCGACTTCTTCCTTTCCTCATCGCAGGGAAATTATCTTATGGCTAAAAATAAAGATCTACTCATCAGCCTTTTATCTGAGGGAGGTCAGACGCAGAGGCTTCAGAGCCAGATTATCGAGCATAAGGCCATATTAGCAAAAAATACATAAATAATAAAGACCCTAGGGGAGGCCGCGGCCGAAGCCCTATCGCTGAATGAATCCCTCCGCAATGCTTCTGCTCTGGTTAGGGAAAATACGAAGACTGTTAAGAAGGATTTGGAGGCTGCCAAAGCGGAAAACAATCGTTTGAGGTGAGGGGCGTCGAACGCCGAGTCCAAAATCAAGAAATTAACTGAGGAGATAGACCGGGCTCGAGAGGAGCTGAGGAAAAAAGATGGGCGAGATGTCATCAGACTTGAGGGGGTCGGTGATTGTGTCGAAATCATTCCGTTGGTGATGTCTGACTTAGACATGGGGCCTATCCATGCGGCCATCCGATTATGCAAAGGAGAGCTCTCAAAGGAAGAGTTCCAAGAATGACTTCCTTCTCCTCAAGAAGACCTCTAGGATCCTGAGCCTATTTCAGCTGTACCGATGTCCTCGGCCCCTGAAGAGGATCGACCTGAGGCTCCTGCCCCCGAAGTGTCTGAGGCCGAAGTTGCAGCCCCTCTTGCCTCCCAGGATGAAGTCATTGCCCTCCATCCCGATGCCGAGCCTGCTCAGCTGCCATTCGCGCTTATTGAAGAAGAAGTTGCTGCCCCTGCGCGGCTGATCAGTAAAGGATGACCCGAACGGGGCCCTATGTAAATCCAAACAATATACTTTTGTTTGTAATCACAACTCTTCTCTTTAACACTCATCTCGGATGCTTTTGTTCTTCTTTTTATACTTAGCTTATTTCGGCTTCAGATTTTCTGACTTGCCCTTCCACATCTCGTTGTGATCTGGCACTCGACCAATTTTGAGTCTGACTTCGAGGTAACAATCTGTCCCCGAGCCGAGATCAAATGCATTCGGTGGGACGTAACCCGACCCCGAGGTAAGAAGATCATTTGGCTCTAGGGGATGTTGCGTCCCCAGACCAAACAAACAGACTCTGTGGGATTCACCCCAACCCTGAGCTGAGAAGAACATTTGGCTCTAGGGAATGTTATGTCTCCATACCAAAGAAATAGGCTCGGTGGGATTCACCCCAACCCCGAGCTGATGGAGTAGAGCATCGGCGGAACGAATCTAGCCCCGAGTGGGTGGAACATTTGCATCGACGAAACGAATACAGCCCCGAGAGGGTGGAACATAACAGACACGGCGGAACGAATCCGGCCCCGAGCTGGTGGAACATTTGCATCGGCGGAACGAATCTTGCCCCGAGCTGGTGGAACATTTGCATCGAAGGAACAAATCCAGCCCCGAGCTGGTGGAACATTTGCATCGGTGGAATGAATCCAGCCCCGAGCGGGTGGAACATAACAGACACGGCGGAATGAATCCGGCCCCGAGCTGGTGGAACATTTGCATCGGCGGAACGAATCCAGCCCCGAGCAGGTGGAACATAACAGAAACGGCGGAACGAATCCGGCCCTGAACTGGTGGAACATTTGCATCGGCGGAACGAATCCAGCCCCGAGCGAGTGGAACATTTGAGACTTACACGAGGGAAGATTTTCAACCTCTGAGGCTCTGCGGGTCCTGGCGCGGGTGTCACCTTGCCAGACCAACGAAAATCAAAAATTGGAACAAAGTAAAGTTAATAATAATAAAAAGGGAGGTGACTTAGCACATACCCCATGCAAAAATCACAAGTAAAAAATAGCAACTCGGATGCTCCGAGGCAGCGTCCTGCCCGAGGCCTCCAAAACACAATTCTGAACCTTACAATTCAGTGTCCCGGCTAACCAGGCTACAGATACACCGATCCGGGAGGTCAGCCAAATCTCTAGGGGGCATGGACACCCCGTGTGTGCCCTCCCTGGGTGGTTCTCAACGGGACTCACCAGCCGACTCATAGGGGCAGGAACCTCCCTAGGTCCGGTTTACCCGAGACTCTTGTAATCAAGGGCGCCATTCGGTCAAACCCGAGCCATGTGGTCTGATGGTACTCAGAGGGACTCACCGGCCGACTCGTAGGGGCAAAAACCTCCATAGGTCCGGTTTACCCGAGACTCATGTAATCAAGGGCGCCATTCGGCCAAACCCGAGCCAGGTGGTCTGATGGAACTCAGCGAGACTCAGCAACCGACTCGTAGGGGCAAAAACCTCCCTAGGTCCGGTTTACCCGAGACTCCTGTAATCAAAGGCGCCATTCGGTCAAACCCGAGCTATGTGGTCTGATGGTACTCAGCGGGACTCACCAGCCAACTCGTAGTGGCAAAAACCTCCCTAGGTCCGGTTTACCCGAGACTCTTGTAATCAAGGGCGCCATTCGGCCAAACCCGAGCCAGGTGGTCTAATGGTTCTCAACGGGATATTCCTCAAAGATGCGAGTCATGGGGTAGAAATGCTTCGGCCTCGAGGGTTTGATAATGACACCCGGGATTGGCGTGCCACGAGAAGTTCGCGCGTTTCCCACATGTACTTCATCCCTTGATGCATTCTGGATCCTCAAAGATGAAGGGAACCAGGTCAGAACACTTCCACCCGGGGGTTTGATAATGACACCCGGGAGTGGCGTGCCGTGGGCTTGGTGCCCTTCCCAGTTACCGATCACCCCTTCGCATCGAGCACATCCCAAGAATATCGAAAACAACTTTCGCATTCATTTAATAAACAAGCAAAAATAGACTAGTTTCTTAAAGAAAATGAGAGTTTTATTCATATTCAAAGGACATGCTGCCATTCTTACAACTCTTTGCGGGATATTTTAAGAGAGGCTTTTACAACGCTTCCTTCTGGTTCTTGCTTTGCGATCTGACCACGTCTTCTAGTCTGAGCTTTATTCCGAAGGCTCCCGATGTGTATGTCATAGTTGTAAACTTCACACGCAAGCTGGTTCCCGAGTCGGGGCTTCTTCAGATCCTACTGATCTGAACCGGGCTCACAAGGTCTGCTGCACCAAATGCTCCACGGGCGCTGATGAATAATGCATTTTCCCTAGACCCTGCATATCCCGAGCAAACCTGGAAACCCAGCCGAGGCCTTCAGTCCTTACTCCTTGTGGTTCTCCCCGTGGGATTTTCTTCTTTCTTCTCATTCGGGGAGATCACCACACCAATTGAGGGGGGGCCTTGAGGGACGTCATCATCTGTCCTTAGCTGACCAGTTCCCAGCTGGATCCTTGAGCACTACCAACCTGTAGAGCTGAGGACTCTGGCAGGCCGATCAGTTATGGCGCCTGTTCCAGGGGGGACTGGTTCAGCTGCGGCCAACAAACATCACTCATCTGCAATGTTACATTCCATTCTACAACTCAGCCATGATGGGTGATCGTTGGCTACCCCTCTTATATTCCATTCTATAACTCATAAGAAGAAAGTTTACGCACCAACCCTCTTTCCGGTGAACTATTTCATTCTTCCGTTCTAACCAACTTCTTCCCATTCCTTTCCCATTTTCATCCATTCCGCTGCTGAACTACCCAACAACCTACAGTTTCCACCTTCTACTATCATCTTACTACGCAAGTTGCTTTTTGCTCTTTCCCCACAGACGTCGCCAACTGTTGACGGCTGATTTTCGTCCCAGGGGCAGTTTTGGGATAACTTCCCCGAGACAACCTTCCCTCAACCTTTAATTTGTTTGGTTATGTGGAGACCAAAGGCAAACTTAGTAAAAGGTGGGAAAAACACACAGATTGACAAGATAGTTTTAACGTGGTCCGACAGAGTGAATCCAGCCTACGTCCACGGGCACAAAACGATGGGGTTGTTTTTATTGCCAAAACTGACTCGACCGACCTATTTTGGGCAAGGTCTGAATGTGGCCGAGCAGTTGAAAAGATGTTATAAGTGGCATTCTTTCTCTTTGTTACAAGTTTACTTACATGAAAAAACCCAACCTATACAAATGAGACTACCCCCATTTATATACTAAAAAAGCGTAACACTGTTCCTCCAGATTATGACGTTTCCCGCGCGGTCTCTGACTGATTGACGGGTTCTCTGCCCCAGGTCTGCCATCGCCGAAAGCAAACCTGCCTTCTGACGACCTGTCACATCATTCTGCTTCTCCATTGTCACACGCAATAATAATGATGACAGCCTGTAAAGTGCCTTTGAGAAATGACATGTGTCGAAGGAAAGATCCAGCCCTTCTGATCTTCTGTCGGTCTTCAAGAGGTCGGCCAAGTGGTCTGCTGAGCTTCTCAAACTATTTTTGTCCTGTCCTGAAATGTCCGAGCTCATCCTCTGGTTCCAGGGGGTAAGGCCAAATCAAAACCGATCTCCAGGTAAAATGTGGTCGGCCTCGGGAATCTGTACCAAATTGCATCCTCTGGTCGATCATGCTTATGAAACCGGGTAAGGGGAATTTCCCCTTCTGTCCTTACCGAACTGTACAAAAGACTTAGCAGTAGAAATCCCCATCAACATTTCCAATCCCCGCAACTCCTCAATCATCTTCACCATGTGGTTCATGCTAGGCCGTTGATCAGGCGAAGCCGAAGTACAAGCCATAGCCACATGCAACAAACCCACCATTTCTTCCTCAATATCCTTGTACCTCATCAACTCCAAATCAAAAACCTCAGCCGTCCATTCTTCCCTCACAACTGACTGGACCCACCTTGGCAAATCCACGGCCTCACCTCCGTCAATAACTGAAGGACACTTCCCAGTTAACAACTCCAAAAGAAATACCCCGAACGAGTACACGTCAGATTTCTGAGATTATTTTCGGCCGTCCGATGATGAAAGTTCGGGAGCACGGTAGCCGTTTGATCTTGGGGCAGTATTTGGAGGGGCAAATATGGAAAGACCGAAGTCAGAGACACGTGCATTTCCTGTTCTGTCTATGAGGATGTTTGTAGACTTGAAGTTGCCGTGGGCGAGTTTAAGAGATTTACAAGTGTTGTGTATGAAGGCTAGACCACGTGCCGCGCTCGCTGCTATTTTCAGCCTGGTGGTCCAGTCCAGTGGGGTTCGCCCCGGACCCCGGTTACCTACCCAGATAAATATATAAAGAAAATCACTTAATTAACCAGATCTGTCACTATATTGGATTGATGTGGAGCCGGACAAACCAAATCGACCCGACCCAATTGTAATTAAGTAGCTACCGCTGTATAACCTGCAGACTTGTCTCCTAACTCATTGATGATAGCTCAAGACATAAAAGCCAGAGATCAAATATATGTATAGGGGTGTTCACGGGTCGGGTCGGGTCGGGTTTTTTAAAATTTTGTTAGACCCGATCGGGTCGGGTAAAGGGAAAGTCGGGTCGCGGATCGGGTAACGGGGAAGTGGAACCCGATCGGGTTCGGGTCGGTCGTCGGGTCATTTAAAAAATAATTTTCTTAATAAATTAATTATTTTGTAATATAAATATTAGTTATTTTATGTCCCAAAAATTATCATATATATAAAGTTTTAATAAAAAAAAAAAATAATAAACAAATGAAATAATAGTAAAAACTTTAAAAATAATAATAATAATTTTAAAAAAATAACAAAAATTTTAGAAAAATAATAAAATTTGTATAGGGTCGGTCGGGTCAAAATTTTGCAAATTCTTTTATGAACCCGACCGGGTCGAGTCAGGTCGTTGCGGGTCGGGTCACTGGTCGACCCGACCCTATGAACACCCCTATGTTAAACTTTGGGAGTACCCTGTTGACGAGTGATTTTCATTCCAGAGGAAGTTTCGGGATAACGCTCCCGGGATAATCCTCCTTCAACCATGAATTTGTTTGGTTATTGGGGACCAAAAGCAAATTTAGCAAAAGACAAGATAAACACAAAATCGACGAGAGGGTTTACGTGGTTCGGCAGAATAAATTCAACCTACGTCCACAGGAACAAAGTAGAGTGTTGATTTTATTACCAAACCGAGCTCGGCCGACCTGTTTAAAGGGTGGTCAAATGCTACCGAGTTGTTTGCCTTCGTAGTGTTTATTACAAAGAATACTTTTTTATTACAAAGAATACTTTTTTTATGAGACTTCTTTCAACAACCTATACAAATGAGACTACCCTCCCTTTATATACTAAGAGAAATACACATTGTTCCCATATCTTTATGACGTCAGCCACGTGGAACTTCGGCTGATTGATGGGCTCTCTGCCCCAACTGTCTCGTCGAAAGTAAGTCTGCCATCTGACTCTCTGTCACATCACTCTGTTTTCTACACTACCACACTTCACTATTATGATACCAGTCTATAAAGGTCTCTCATACGGTGGTACATGTCAAAAGGAAAAGTCCAAACTATCCACGATCACACGTCGGGTGTCATGAGGACGACTAGATAATGAGCTGCACTACTCCCACTACTTCAGACCCGACCCGAAGTATCTGAGCTCGATCTTCCGATCTATGAGGAAGGATATGACTGATCCGAGCTACCGGTCTGAAGTGGTCGGTCTAGGTTCTGATGTTGTCGGCCTCTGAAACCTGCACCATGCTGTTTCCTCTAGTGGGTCAGATTCTTGGAGCCGGGTTCGACCTCTATACCTGGTCAAAGAGTGACTTATACCTTCAGAACACTCGTCCTCCCAAAAGGAGAAGTTTCATCTCTGCCATTTCCATACTGTTCAGATACTTAGTGACAAAAATCACCATCAATATTTGTCCCATAATTCTCGATTTCAACGAGTGTACGAGTTGGTACCGGGAATTACAAAGTCAGGTGAGTGCTGATCAGTCAGTTAGTGGTCGGCTCCACAGGCCACAAAGAAAATTGCCTTGGTTGCCAATCAGGTCGTTCCTGTCATCTTCATGTGCTCGGTCACCGAGAGTTCAGATATCCGTCCAAATGATCCTCTGTCTTGAAGTAAATACCCAATTTACCCTTCTGATAGCTGTCCCTTGGAAACCGTAAACCATCATAACCACTTAAATGCCCATCAAATCACTTCTAGGGTTTAGTCTGAATGCGACACTTGTCAAGCATCAGTGATCCTCCCACCGAAAATCAAAACAATCAACCGTTCAAGGGGCAGCCGAAAGGTTTCCAATCCCAGCCGTGCATCGCAATCTGAGCAGATGGAGCTTGAAAGTGACACGCGGTGCACATCCGAGGCTTCTCTCTGATCCAACAGCCAGAAATGCCCCGAGCAGTCTATAAAAATGGGAAGCGACACTCCTTTCTTTCTTTTACAAAAACCAGCACTTCCAAAGCGCGAGAGACTCCTTCCTCCTTTGCCTGAGATCAACAAACTCCAAGACCGACCAGACCAATCGTCGATACATCCTCTTGAATCAAGTAAGCTTTCTGCTCGACTTCAATATTTTCAATTACTGAAACTTTGTGTGATCACTTGCTGCTTGTGAAAGTTTATGTATTCAGCCCCGCTTGCTCTTCATTTTTTCTATCATGTTTATCCCCATGTTCCGTGTAGCAAATGTGTGTTTCGGGTGGGGTCGGTGATGTAGGATGCGTGTGCTTCTTGGCCGAATGATGGGTTATGGGTTAGGGTGTTTGATTTTCGGGTTTTATGTGTTTGTTGTTTGTTGTGTGTTTGGTTTGATGTTTAGGAAGAGACTTACTATTCGTGGCCATTGCTAGGAAGTTTATGTTAGGGTTGGTGCTCGGAGTGCCAATCCGGATCGTATTTATGTTTGATTCATAAATACGAGCAATTATATTTTCCATAATATTACTAATTTTATGGTAGCACCCTTGTCTTTTATACGCTTATTCGATCTAATCACGATTAGATATCTGATTACGATTAGATCGAAACTGAACCTGGTTCAGTGATAAGTGTATATTAGACAAAGACCCTATGATTTACAGTATAGTGCGCAGTTACAACGCAGTTTGTAATTGACATCTATTATTTGTATATCCTTAAATAAAGTTCATGGTCAAGATTTGCTAACACGGGTCAGTTAGTAAAATCCGTTGAGACCAGTACATGTCGTATATCGTGACTTGGTCCGATGGTTTATCCCAGTGAACCATAAGTCGCGGGAGACTCGTATAGACATGTAGGTTTTTATTTGATAAGACACTGAACGACTCACTGAAGGTTTCCTAATAGATGATACACCAACGTCAATAGGAACCTTCTCGAGTTGAGCGAGCATGGTGGTCCTTCGACTTGAGATACCACCGTGGATATATAAGCTATCCTCCACACTTTGATGGCAGTCACGTCAACGATCTAGCCATGATCAGACCTCTGCCTGTTCGTTGGGTGTGGACTGATGCTCATGATATCCTGTGCGTATCAATATAGGATCCGTCAGCCCTGTGTACAGGGCATAGGCATCCTCACGTGTTTACGATCTAGCAAATCCATGGCCGTGGTATAACTTCGGAAATCAGTTCCGAGTGTTATTTAGAGATCGTAAATTTAAAGTCAACTGTATTATACTGAACGGATTTGACGTTCGCATATATATCTCAGGTATAATACGGATGGCCTGTGACGGATGGATTATACGTATGCTATGACCTCGGCTTGTATAGTTTAGCGAGATTATCCGTGGTCGTCATAATCCATGAGTGGGTAGATTATGGACACGAAATTGGATTTCGTGACGGATAAACCTAAACTTAGAGAGTCCCACAATATGAAGTGATGTGATCCAGAATGAGTTCTGTTTATTGGGCCAAGTCAACTTGAAGTTGTGGCTGATTGCATGGCTTGGTCAGATTGGTGTATTTGGGCCATTTTGGTGGATTTGGAAGATTCATTGGGTTTTAGATTTTGGTCCATGCATGAGACTTTATATGAAGGATTTATTATGTCTAAATCAAGAATGAAATGGGTTTTGGACGTGCATGCTTGATTTATTTTCGGCTTTATTTCCGAATGGTGCATTAGTAGTGGCGGGATTTGCGCAGTCTTCGTATTTTGGACGTAAATTTCTCGTCCGATGTCTGATTTTGGTGATTTAAGTTGCATTGGAAAGAGAACTCGTAGATCTACAACTTTGTAGCTTAAATCAAAGTCCATTTCGGACTTATTCTTGGTCAAAATGAGGACGCAACATATTCCTACAGTTTTTATATTTTATATTTTTTTAAGGTTATGTGTTGTTTAAGTGCTGGGCTGAACTTTAATTATATTACAAAGCCATGCACGAAATTTTCAAGTATTTTATATATTATTGGGTTTATTTTATTAGGGTTTTATTATATTTGGGTAGAATTAGGGTTAGCCACCTATTTAAAGGGGCATTATTCATTGTAATTGAGAATTAACTAAGAACATTTTTTTTACAAAACAAAGTGACTTGTGCATCTTGAAGGAGTGGATTTTTCCTTGGTTCTACGGAACAAAAACTTATCAACGTGTGGCAAGCGTTGTGGCGCTGTATCGCTGTTCATGATTCTCCAAAGAAATAAAGAAAGGTTCTTAAGGGCAAGGTTCCTTAAGGGTTGGACTTGATCTTGGAAGGATTTTATTCTTACAAAATCAAGATTCGCGGTTCTTGGGGCTTAGAACACGTGGATGGGTTTGCTTGGCTTTGTTCCAGGCAGGTTTCTATCATTTGGCTTCAGGTCTTTTGATATGTGTGATCAGTGCTTGAGACTGTGGCCACAGCGGAAGAATCATGTGAGATTCTTGGGTTAACACGATTCATGACACTATCAAAATCATACATTTGACCATATGGGTAGACATTTTCCATACCATATGTCAATAGGTGGGGATACAGTGAGGCGATGGACCGTATCATATGTAAATCGCATACAAAATGGGTATATATATCTTTCCTTCTCATTTGGGGGTTTTGGCATGTTGCTAGATGTCAACCTTGGTCATTGAAATCGAACGACCATCTGATCGGAGGATAATTTATGTTCGATTAAATTATCACGATTCATTTCATGTCCAACTTGAGGGGAACCCAAAAGGTCACACACAACAAAGTCAAAATCAATGGTTAACAGTGCACAGTACAAATATAACATCATATATGATTGTTGTAGGAATTGTTCATAAATGGTTCAATGTGTTTAATTATTGAACAGATCATTTATGAGGTTCCATAGTGGCTTAGGGATTGGTGAATGACAATAGGGGCACTTTGGGAATTGGAATTAAAAAAAATTACTATTCACGTGAATAGTAAAAAAAATTTGTTATTTGTTTTGAATTCCAATTCGGCCCAAACTCTTATTAGGGTTTTATAATCTCATTAAACTACTAAATTAAGATCCAATGGCTAAGATTAAATTAGCTTTTATCCCACATCAGATTCTTAATTAATTTTATTGTCTTTGGAGCACTATATAAACCCAAAGAATTCTTCACAATTTTTTAACACCAAAACCTTTCATATATTGGGTTTATATAAGTGAGCAACTCTAAAGTTTAAGAGTAAGCCACTGATTTTGAGGATCCTTAAGTCTAATTGACTAGAGGAACCCCGAGTTAAAAGTTTTGAGGTATTTGTCTAGGCTTGCACCAAGAGCAAAATATTCGTGCACTCGAGGAGTAGTCTTGCCGTTGAGTTTTGGTTTTGGTGTGTGCATCTTTGGAGGCCACACACTTGGGTGGCTCTTTGGAACGTGGAAGAGCTTGCTGAGTTCGAGAAAAGCTTGTAAATTGGAGGGATGACTGGAGGAGTCTTCGATTCAAGTAAGTTTTTTTATTTCTTTATTTTAATTAGAGTTCTTATGATAGTTAGCATGTTTAGGTTTATGTTTTTTTGCATGTTTTATGAGTTTTATACTTAGAATATATAGTAACATGCCTAGGCTTGTAGAATAATCAAAAGAAATGAGTCTTGGGCAAAGGAAAAGCAGCATAATAATTTTTATTTTCCGCTGCGCACTCGCGTCCGCTTCAACGGACTAATATTTAGAAGGAGATGAATTTAGGAGATGAATTTCCCTAAAAGGTTTTCAAAGACGTCAAGAGTTGGGCCTTTCATTAGCTTTTGGATAATTTATTGGGTTTGGTTCTTTTTGTTGGATTTTTTAGCCTCTTTATTCGGCCCAGTATAAAATTAGGTCCAAGAAACGAAATAATGTTCGTGGCCAGCCGAAGTTATGAATCCTCCCAAAAAAAAAAATGACCCGTGTCCTCTCTCCTCGTATCTCTAGTGAAATCCCATATTACCAAACAATGTTCGAGAGGCAATGGTGAAGATCTCTGATATCGGCCGGAAAGAGAGTATCATCTCAATTTCAGGTGCCCAGAAGAATTGAGAATTCTGTAGAAATATCGACAACAGATTTTCCAACAAGCTTTACAAAGAGCGTTCGAAACTCTGAATAGTTGTTTGAACAAGCGAACAATAGCTTTTGAATTCCGAATGAAAACCCCAATAACCAATCAGCTCTTCCTCAAATGCCAAAATGCATTTTACATTATTTGCATACATTACATATACAACTGATGTAGCACTATGGTAAGATTCAATCCAATTGACTGGCCCAGAGAAACGGGGGGTGCAAAAATTTATAATGAATGAGAAGGTTATGATGGAGTTACACTACTTTGACTCCGCTAGGGCGTTTTCCTTCCATGGCATCCTTCTTATTACGGCAATCAGCACACAGGAAAGGCCCTTGCCAGGGCTTTGAGCTAGTGGAGAAGATGGAACCAGCATGAACAGAGATGCCCTCACTCGGAGCAAGGTCAACTTGGCATACAGCACATGTAAATAGACCAGATGTTGATTGCACAGTGGGTTCATCATTACCCAGTCTGCAAAATTCAATAAAAATTATGATTTAGACGTAACTAAACATATGTGCGAACGAGAGAACAAAGTTATCACCGCATAGAAATAGACTTGAGGTTTAGTGAATAGTTGAATACTATATATCCACCAAGACCTACTGACTAAAAAGGTATGGAATAGAATATCGACTCTAGTATGATGTATGGAATAAGTTACTTTAGAAAAAGCATCCCTAGCACAGCTAATACTTTCATTGCATATGAAGACTTTCATTTAAGTTATAGGGACAAGGATCTCACTCCTTTCGGAAGAAAATTGATGAATGCACAACTTTTCAAGATCTAGATTTAGGAAATTGTTGCATACTTGTTAGCGTTTCCAATGAAAAAACGAACATGCAAAGGAGGCATGACCAACCTTTCAGCAAGCATTGCTGAGCCTTCTTCAAACAGTTCTTCAACTATACCTACAACTGAAAGCTTCTTAGATAGTTTATTTGCAGGAAAAAGGGACTTCTTCCAAAATAGCAGTGCTCTCAATTTATTATGCTTTTTGGGAGCAGGCGAAGGCTGTATGGTAATGTCAGGAGGAATTATGTCAACAACTATGCAAGTTGTATCATCCTTCAGTCCCCTTGTCCTTAATGCTTCCTAAAATAATGATCCATTCAAATGCAGTAAGAAAATGTCCTGAGCAATCATTAGAACAATAGTACACAACTCAATAGCTATACTGGTGTAACAAAGTCAAGTGCATATTAGTTCAAAAAGGACTGGCAACTAGTAAAACATTGAATTATATTACCTTCACCACTTGTCTGGCAGCGAGTTCAGCCGGCAATCCACGGCAAGACTGTGCAGCCATTTCCGAGGATAGGGCATCCCAGATTCCATCTGAAGCAATAATAAGCCTCCCACCCACATTTGATAGCTTTTATAACCATGAAAAAAGTTAGAGATAACGCTGAAAACAGATATAGCATTTTCCATCTCTAAGTCATAGTCAAAGCGGTCAAAGATATTAAAGAATCACGACTTAACAAGTGAAAAACATAAGTGGAAGCCAAAAAAACAAAAGAACAGAAAACAAGGATACCTTTACTTGTTTGACATATGGTATTGGTACTATAAACTCTCCAACATCCATGTCTCCAATTGACCTAGAAAGGCATAAACCACCAGGCCAGCAACGAAGAGGACCGATCTGTCAATGTTATGCAGAACTTGTTACAAACTATAGGATAAATTTTTCTTTTTTGTAAAAATTCAGGACCATGATCAATATGTTACAACACCTCACCTCAGCACCTCCAACAATGCTAAGCCTCCCAACTTCACCTCCACTTGCAGTTACACGTTCCCTCCTGCAGTAGCAGCATAAACAATTAATATGTCTGTCCAGAATATTGGAAGCAATAAAGCTTTGAGATAGACACGCACTCTTCCACATTCTCTTCAAGTCTATGATCAACAGTCAAGGTGGAAACAGCCCCGCCCTGAGCATCCAATATACAACGGGAATCTCCAACAGATGCAACAGTCACAGTCCATCTGTCAACTATAACAAATGTAGCTGTGGTCCCAGATGTTTCTCCTGGAAAAGATGATTAAACGAGTATAGTTCCATTAGTTTTCCTTGATTCACAACAACAAAGAGCAAACATGGGAAATTTTAAAAAAAAATTGAAAGAACGAAAACAAGAACAAGGGACAATTACATGCCTCTACTTTGAAATTCCTTGTCAGTCTTCACAAAGCCGGCAACTAAGGCCCTAGGTAAAGCCTGAAGCCACTCATCCCGGCCAAGGCCACGAGGAATAGCTCCCAAAACATGATTCAACAAATTCTCCCTTGTATAAATTGCTGCAGCATTCCCATTGTGCCCGTCAAAGATCTGACATTAGCCCCAAAAAGAAAAGAGTAAATCATAAAAAACAATAAAGAGAGCTGAAGAAGAACAACTGAAAGATGCAGTCTAAAAAACTGGTGGTCCATTCAAGACCATCAAATCTAAAATGAGATGCATTTCAACTCATTATAGAATAAAAATCACAAATACACAATGTTTAAAAATACGGTGCGGCGCCTCGAGGCGGCCGGCCATTGAGGCGCGAGGCGGGCCGCCTCGAGGCGGCGAGGCGGGCGCCTCAATGTGGAAATCGGGAAAATAATAAAAAATATACTGTAAGTAATCAAGCAGATTTCTTTTTTCATGCATAATCATCCAACATGCATAATCAAGCAGATTTCTTAATAAATATACTTCTACTGCATATTAATCACCCAACATGCATAATCAAGCAGATTTTTTTTTTCATTTTGATACTTGGAGTCTTGGACAGAACAAATAAATAACAAAAAAAAAAATTCCCAATACAGAACATCACAAAATTCGAGTACAGGAGAGGCCCAATACAGAACATCAAAGATGCAAATAATTCCCAAATCTGGCATCCCAGACTTCAGCCGAGAGAGAGGAGAAGAAATTGTTACCTCAAATCAGAAGCTTCGCCGAGAGAGAGGAGTTTTAAGCTTCGCCGAGAGAAGACACAAAAAATTCGAGAGAGAGGAGAAGCTAAGCTTCGCCGAGAGAGAGGAGTTTTAAAATGGAACCCTAAATTCGATTTTGGGTTTTTATTTTTTTTTTCATTTTGAGACTTGAAACGACGACGTTTTGGAATCCCAAAACGTCGTCGTTTCAAGTAAAAAAAATTAAAATAAAAAAAAAAATTTCATTCGTGTGAGGCGGCCGCCTCAGGCCGCCTCACGCCGATTCTGTGTGAGGCGGCCTGAGGCGGCCGCCTCACACGATGAAAACGGCCGCCTCATAAAATCCGCGTAAAGCGGGCGCCTCGGCGCGCCGTCGCCGCGAGGCGGCGAGGCGGCGCCTCGAGGCGGCCGCTTTACGCGGATTTTTTAAACACTGCAAATACATTAAACCAATGTTGGAGAAAATTATTTTATATCCGCTATCCTCAGCAAAAAGAGATAATCCTTCTATTACCAGGATTCATTAACCTCAGATAAAAATGTCCCAAAAGAAGCTTGCACTAAAATTTTAAGTTGTTTGGACTTGCAAAAAGAAGCATGTAGTTTAGGTTGCAAAATATCAGTCCTTGTAGCATGGTAATCATGACATAAGCTTAAGATTTTCATAAGAGAGGGAAGCAAGATTTACCGCAAATACAGAGAATGTAGATGAAGGATTTCCTGGTACTCTCTGACAATCCGTCTTAATAAAAAAGTAATCCTCCCCTTTCCTTGACTGAGCCGCATGCCCGAATTTAACTGTAGGCTTCTCCATCTTCTCACTCTTCATCTCTCTGCTGATCAATGCAGCAAGAGGGACAAGATCATCACGATGACGCCTCCCTTCTCTAGATGCCATATCTACCACTATAATGTCTTCGGCTCTATCCCAAGACCTCAAATTTACCAAACTCTAATCCTCAAAACCATATTATAACTTAACCCCAATAATTTGTGTCCATTCTCTGTCCCTACTCAATCAAAAGATAGATTATTTTCACTCAACACAATCTTCTTATATATCCCAAATCTCAATTCTTCTCAAAATCAAAACTAAATACAGTTCCCAACTTGATCTGCAATTGTCAGCAACGAACCAGACAAAAAAATGTAAGCTATAAGATTCAGTAAAACAACATCCCACCAAAAAACAGAAAGCAAGTCACTGATTTAAAGTAATCAGTAAACAATAACAAACCACCCCATCAATTTGTTAGCTAAAATATCTAACTCATTAACAATAACAACTCAAAAGTTCCGCAAGCTAGAAGTAAAGATGCAAACTTTAAACAAGAATCTCAAGTATCAAACAGAACAACAACTTACCAGTTTCTTAGCCTTCGTGTTTCATCAGCATGCAAAGGAACTTGCCAGTTGCAAAAGACAAAGAGACAGAACAAGACCGTGAATTACCAGAGAGATTGTCAGTTTGGTGTTCGGACCAAAGCCAAAATGCAGATCTGATTGCGACAACTAGCAACAACAACAAAGACAACAACTTAACTTCAGCCCAAGTTTAAGCAAGCAAATGGAAGAAAGAAGTAGATATTAACACGGAAACGCAACGCGTTTTGGTGACAACATATGAACTGTAAGCAACCCCATTAACATTTTAAAAAAAAAACATTTTCAATTGAACAAACCCAGTTCCTAGATTAAACAAAGCATTCAGCCTTTTTTTTTTTTTTGGCCTCTATTACACACAAAATCAAAGTTTTGGATTTAAAAATAAAATCCCAGAGGTTTATTTGAAAAAGCGAGGATTTTAAAATAAAATAAATAAATGAAAAATTGCGTTGGTACTTGGTAGGCCAACTTGCCAAGGAAGGGGAGCTTCAAAGTGAGCTTGCTGGCAATATAAAGCGATCTGTCTACACACCCACATACTGTTTCCGTTAAAAAGTCTTTTTTTTTTTTTTTTTTAAAAAAATTATTCTTTTTTTACCTTAATCTCTTGTATTTAATTCAACATTACTATTTTCATCTGAATTTAGTGTCAAAATAAATCAAATCAAAATGTCATGGGAGTACCAATTCGGACACTAAAACAGACAAAATAGCTTTTTCCATTTTAGTTTAATCGACGTGATGATCAATCACTACCTAAAACTTGAAAAAGTAAAAAGTTTTTATAAAGAGTGATTTTTGGAGTGTGTGAGAGTAGCTGACACGTGAGAAGGAACTGCATGTGTTTCTGCGATGGCAATGATGTGGGCAACATGGCCTCTGGTTTTTAATTCAGCTTTAGGTGGTCACCTCATCTTTAGTCACTGTTCATAACTCATAAGAGGACCACCCAGATTATTATGTGGCTTGGATTTTTCTTTAGAAATTAAACTAACAACATCATCATCATGTAATAAATGCAATATTATTGATAATCTTCATCTCTGCCAAGCAATTCACGCCAAAAATAACCAAACAAATAACATACATATCACTTTTTAAGTCAAAGGATATAATCCAGCAAAGCAGCATGTGACGATGTACTTCATTGCTGCAAATTCTCAGTATTAGGGTTTAGGATTGTGGCTCTTGCATTTCCACTTTAGGATTTCGGTATCATCATCATCATGCTGCTTAATTTAACAGGAGCTACAACATTTTTTTTTTTTTTTGAGTCAAAAGGAATATTTATTAAGAAGAACAAAGCATACATGAAATGTTTGAGGGAATATCACCCTTCAGAAGCCATTCAATGAAATATTACACGTAAACTTTGCTAATATATGCTCAGTTCCATTACAAATTGCTTGTCAGTGCCATTGTTAAATGCTATAATAAGCCAGGCCTGAATTTTTTTGAACTTTATTGACTGCTGATTTTCGTTCCAAGGGCAAATCGGTAAATTTATATCCCGAATAATTCTCTCTTAACTGTGAATTTGTTTGGTTTGTTGGGAACCAAATGTAAACTTAGCAAAAGATGAGAAAACACACAGACAAAACAGATGGTTTAACGTGGTTCGGCGGAATGGATCCAACCTACATCCACGGGCACAGGGGAAAATAAAGTTTTATAACGTGGTCGGGTATGACCGACCTGCCTATCTCTCGAGCTCGTTTGGCCGACCTCCTACAAGTTCACCCTTACACTTAAGCTTTTTGCTCTCTCTTTTACAAGTTATGCGTGAATAAATTCAGCCAACCTCTTACAATGAATTCTCGATCCCTTTATATACTAGGGCAAATTCTACTCTTACATCAATCTCATGACGTCACCCACGTGAATTTACCATTAACGCAATGACTCTCTTCCCCAATTGTTTTGCCAAAAGTAGCTATGCCACATGGCATCTCTTTAAACCATGCTACTCTATCTTCTGCTACATGTTTTAGCCCATATGCCAGTGATCGGTGAAATGACACATGTAACACAAGCGCACGTATTGCTCAAGTAAAAATATTGATCCCACGAGGACTTAATTTCTACTGTTGTTATTAATTATTGATACTATTTATTTACATGTATCTAATTAAAGAGAGAATAGAATGATTGCTTGATTGGTTGGTTGAATGTGGTTTTGCTAAATAAATAAATACAAAAAAATACAAAAAAATACTAAGGAAAATAAACAAAAGACACAAATATCTAGGGTTATGATTCCACACAATATTATTCTAATGATGAATTGATCATTTTACATATGTGTAATAAATCAGTTTGTTAACCTGGAACACGAAAATATGCAAAAGCCTTTGTCGATGGTCAGATGCAAACACCCAAATAACCCAATTAATCATATGTCTATGTTAACCAAGTTACCTGGATTCATTAAGTTCAAGTTCCAATTGTGGCTACCCCCGCCCGACAGGTATATGTCTATCCTGAAAGGAAATCTATTAAGGGTTATATATCCTTAAGGGAGATCGTGAGCTATTGAATCTAAGGCTGAAACCTAAAATCCCTTTTCCAAGTTCATTTTAAGTTTACCACATCAATCTTATTGGTAATCAGGCAACAAGAATCATTAAGCTTAAGATTCAATAAACAAACTGAAGTATTAAACACAATATAATTAAATCAATTATTAAGTATGAGAATATTGTGTTTCATCACTTCCCCAGAATAAAAATAAAATGTTGGGGTTATGAGATCCTCCTATACCATTTCTAATTTAGAAATCTCCCTTATTATAATATATAAATTTAACATGATATTACCAACCGACCATATAGGCGGTATCCTGATTAAGTCAGATTTTGAATTAATTCCAACCAACCATAAAAGTGGTATCCAATTTAGTCAGGTTTAAAATCAATTTAATTAAGTCCAACCGACCATAAAGGCGGTATCCGATTAAGTCAGGTTTTAAGATAATTTATATATTATAATTAAGGGAGATTCATCTAAACTATAATAATAAAAGTTTCACCCTTCCCCCAGCAGAAATTTAACTACTAAACATAAAAGAAAAGTAAAGAAAATAAACTACTACTATTACTGAAAATAAAAATGCATAATTTAAATTACAAAAATTAAACACACAAGATACAATCCTTAGATCCTTATTAGAACCTTAAGGAAAATATGAAAATTCTAAATGAAATTGAATCTAATTTATAGACAAAAATTCTGGACCGGCGTCGCAACGCGTAGGGTGGTCTGCGTCGCGACGTGTTGACGTGTAAACGCGTTCTGATGAGATCCTGACACGTGTCCGCGGAGCGCCGCGTAGGTGCTCCACGTCGCGATACGTACACAGTAACTGTCGGCAGACTTCATAATAGAGGCCCGTCGCGACGCAAAGAGACATGTGTGTCGCGATGAGTGAGCAGTGCATTTCCATTTTTGCCCATTTTTGTCCGTTTTTCGTCTTTTTAGCCCCGATTTGATTTCATTGAGTCCTAAATCTTTATTTATCTGCAAAACACACAAAAACAAATCAAAACGTTCATCAAACTCGATAACCAATATTGAATATTAGGTCAAATGGGCGGTAAAATGTGATATATTTTCCGCTCATCACACCCCCAAACCTAACATTTTGCTAGTCCTCGAGCAAAACAAATAGAAAATGAAATAAACAACAGAAACTAAATTAAAGTAAGCCACTTTCGTAGGGATCACAGTTGCATTTAGCGTATGCAACAAGCTTTGAAACCCCTAGGTGTCCCTAGTGAACGAGTTGTAGTCTCGTGAGGGTTTACAGCTACGATACCCACAAACGTCAATCATGCACATGCAATCACACGTAAAGACAAAAGAAAGAAAGAAATAAAATAAACGAAAATGAAAACTATATATACAATGTCCTCAGAGAATGTCTAGCATCAAAGTTAAAAGAACCTTCAAAATGCATACTACTACTAAAATCCTTTCATTTGAACAAAGTATCTAAATCAGACTCTAAGTGTGTGTGTGAATAATTCTGCAAACAGCTTCGATTCTAAGTTATCAACTAGGTGAGTTCGTCTCAATTCTCAGTAGTTAATGGGTCAAACCAACATGAGTATCTAAAATTATTATATCTACTACAATATGTGCAAAGTGAGGTATGGTGAATTTTTTTTTGTAACATCTTTAATTCATGTAGCGAGCTTTGGGCCAGTGACTCCCAAACCAGTTGGCTTTGGGGCACTAGGTGTTAAAACACCCCTACAAACTTAATTACTCGGATCTTAGATGTTAAAATTTCTACCGTTTGACGCGAACAGTCACTGCTTACTGAGGCAAGACGCCCAGTTACTAAGTAAAAACCTTATTAATTAACTAACTCAAGCTTTCCCATTTGACACGAATAATCACTGCTTACTGAGGCAAGACGCCCAGTTACTAAGTACTAGCTTGGTTAGTTTTTATTCAAATTTTTTTAAAAAACTTGTAAAAATTAAAACACGCAAACATGCAAAGCACACAAGACAAACGACATGCAGGGAAGAGAAAAAAATAACAACGGAGAAAATAAAAATAAACAACCATACCCCAAAAATTAAACTGAGCATTGTCCCCAATGCGTTATAAAACAAAAGAAATATAAGGGAACAATGGTACCTAGGTTAAATCATTCCTCAGCCTCGTCGTCGTCGCTATCATCCTCTGACAGATCAGGAAATACTGGAATCTTCTCATCGTTCATGTTGAGATGGCGAGCCATTTGTTGAAGTAACTGCGTCGTGGCCACGCTATTTTGAACGATGAAGTCAATTCGAGATTCCATTTGTGCTACGCGCTGGGTCAGAGAACGGGATCGTGATAATCGTCGAGCAGGTTGAGGTTGCGGTTGAGGAACAACAGGTGCAGAGGAAGAGCCAGCCTATACAGGGATTCTCTCTACTCTCAGTTGATGGACAATACATACAGTAAGTGCTGTGGTGGGTTGTACTGATGGAGTTGGTGCTTGGAGTGCCAATCCGAATTGTAAATTTATTATTTATTAATAAAATAACTATATTTTTCATTTCATACTCTATTAATGGTATTGTCATTACGCGTATTAAATTGATGTATCGATATGCTAAGGATGACATCGACCTTAGAATAGTCTTGACACTAGGTGTAAATTATTTTTATAGTAAATATTCATATTCGTTGGTTTTGGAATACAGTCGAATTCCTATAACCTAGAAGACTAGCACATGTCGTATATTGGAATTGGAGTTCCAATGGTTTAACGCGATGTACCATGAGTTTTGGAAACTCGTATAGATATGAGGGTATTCGTTGGAGTGAATACTGAATGACTCACAGATAATTCCTAATAGTTGGAAGTACACACCACCGTCAATAGGAATCTCATCGAGTCGAGTAGCATATGTAATCCCTTGACTATAGGATATCATTGATTTTGTGTGAGATCCTCCACACTTAGATGCCATGTATGTCAGAAACCTTTCATGGTCTGGCCTCTAGATGTTCATTGGGTGTGGACCGATGCACTCAGTAATCAAATACGAAGCAAAATAGGATTCGTCGGCCCGTATGTGTACCATAAGGGGTTTAGGTATCCATGTTAGTAAAGTCAAGATTCTTAAATCTTTGGCCAAATTCGATCAGCTAGGGTGGATCACATCAGTTATGAAGAATCGTGGACATGTCGACATGAGATGTGCGTCTTGGAAACTTGACGGTATATTCTATATTTCCAAAGCACAACTCGGATAGCCTACGACGAAGATATTGTTAAACATATGTGATAACCTCGACTTGTATAGTTCAGAAAGGTCGTTCGTGTTCTTCGCGAATTCGGAGGTGGCCGAATTGCGTATATATTAGCTAGGCTTATATGACGAACGTGTCTGAACTTAGAGAGTCCCAATATGAAGTGTACTCGTTAAGCACTTTGGTAGCCGATTAATTTTTGATAAAAGATAATATTCGATATTATAATTATCAACTAAGATAATCAAGTGTTATTGGATAATATTGATTATTTACTTTGACCTAATTGGATTAATTTGATTAATTCAATAATTACACAAGGCCTTAATTGTAAAATCATAATTATCTCTACCATTTGAGGATATTATGGTAATTGTAAGTATGTAATAATATGTGGTTTTGGCTTGATTTAATTGGATTAAATCAAGGTGGCAAACATTTAACTAATCCATTTCCTAATCATTGGCTTGATTTAATTGGATTAAATCTAAGTGGGAGACAATGGAGATTAGTCACACCTAATTATATATATTTGGACAAATTAGATTAAGCCCACTTAAAAGTTGATTACCACTTTTATTAATTAAAAATTGTCTAAGTTTTGTTATAAATAGCAAACTTTAGGAAGGTTTTAATTACAAGTTCAAATACAAGCATAAGCAAATTCTTAAGAGATTAGCCTAAGTTAGAGAAGTGTTTAGAGAAGCTTGTGAGGTCTCTACAACATTTCATCTAGGAGAAATCAAGATTGGATCTTGAAGTGAAGCTTGGAAGCATTGGAAACAAGATTGGATCTTGGAGTCAAGCTTGCATACCTTGGAGGTTCTCTAACAATTTCAACAAAGGAGAAGTAGATTGGATCTTGCATCAAGCTTACTAGGTAATGTTTGATCCTCTCCAAAGCTATGTTTATTTGTGTATTAGATGCATGATCACATAGCTTAATGTTGAATAAGGCTAATCAATTGTGTTAGGATACTTTAGAAGTATAAACACAACATGCTTGTAATTAGGTCAAAATATTCATGTTGGACATGGAACAATTAATTAGAGTTTGGAACTCTAGATTAAAGCTTAGAGCTATGGCTATCATTATAGATTCACTTGACCACTTTTAGGTGGACTAGAATTGTTCACGGGACATTTTGTATTGGGATTCTAAAATGGTTTGTGCATTGGATTCAAAATTTACGCAAACGTGTATTTAAAATAAATTTATGTTTTTGGAAAAATATTTGATATTTTAAAAAACTAGATTTTTATTCTATAACACGTGTTTATGATGGTTTTGAAATTAAAAATTAATTTCGGGTATTTTTGAAGTGTTTAGGGAAGACCGGATGCAGGTAATAGACCCTAATTGCATCAGCTCTCTGGAATCCAGGGAGCTGTGCTTTTGAGAAAGCAAATGAAAATTAAAAAAGAAAAAGAAAAAAAAGGACATGATCTGATTGCTACAGGCGCACACGCACTGCAGCAAACAGTGTGCACGCGCACTGTAGCAAACAGTGCGTGTGGTTGTCTAATTCTTATGTTAAATTTGTTTTCATTCGTTCGGGAACTTCCGGACTCCGATTCAGTCCCGGTTTTTTCCTATACACTTGTAATGGAATATAATATTTCATCAAATGTTTTAAAATTACACTCATACTTGATATCCATGGGTTCGACCCATTTCCGCTGCCCGGGGCACCGATCCGACCCTACGGGTTCCACAACTGCCCCAACAGGTACTTATTCCTCTCTAGGGTCTATGGGCACCCCAGCTACTGCACGGAGATTAGTGATAAGACTGTAATATAACAATCCAGTCTGTGCAGAGTGTGCTGCCCGGACAATATTGCTCGAAATCAGCCCACCTATATCAATTGAATGTCCCTCAATTAAAGAGTAAAGCAGAATCATCCGCTCTTTGGTGACATTTGTTATATGGGTAATAGGTAAGAGGGTGCATATTAAAAAATGGAACCAAACTCGGGCATCAGGTCGTAGATACCTAGAACTCATTTTAACATATTCCCCATTATTATTGATATCCCATACAACATCGGGGATGCATAGAGTTCTAGTAATGATATCTAAGTCGTGTTGCTCGATGGTTTCAGTGTATTCATCGTCCTCTATGTCTGGTAACCTATAAAATCTGTTGATCGTAAACCGATCAAATGCCACCATTTGGCCTCTCACTAATACATGATACGCTATATGCTCGTAAGCATTAGGATATAATTCTCTAACCATGGGAATGCAGGCAGGGGTAGGCTGCTGGCAAAGCTTATGCCAGTGCCTCTGGGTGATCATGGAGTCAATTTGGGGGAATTGCCCCGGATTAATTTCAAAACCCCTATCAATGACGACGCCAAAAACTTGATCGGTGAAATCACACACGTAACGCAAGCGCACGTATCGCTCAAGTAGTATAAAAATATTGATCCCACGATGACTTAATTTCTACTGTTGTTATTAATTATTGATACTATTTATTTACTGTTATCTAATTAAAATAGAGAAGAGAATGACTGCTTGATTGGTTGGTTGAATGTTGTTTTTCTAAATAAATAAATAAATAAAAATATAAAAAAAATACTAAGGAAAATAAACAAAAGACACAAATATCTAGGGTTGTGATTCCACACAATATTATTCTAATGATGAATTGATCTTTTTATATATGTGTAATAAATCGGTTTGTTAACCTGGAACACGAAAATATGCAAAAGCCTCTGTCGATGGTCAGATGCAAACACTCAAATAACTCAATTAATCATATGTCTATATTAACCAAGTTACATGGATTCATTAAGTTCAACTTCCAATTGTGGCTACCCCCTCCTGAGAGGTATATGTCTATCCTGGAAGGAAATCTATTAAAGGTTATCTATCCTTAAGGGAGATCGTGAGCTATTGAATCTAAGGCTGAAACCTAAAATCCTTTTTCCAAGTTCATTTTAAGTTTACCACATCAATCTTATTGGTGATCAGGCAACAAGAAGCATTAAGCTTAAGATTCAATAAACAAACTGAAGTATTAAACACAATATAATTATATCAATTATTAAGCATGAGAATATTGTGTTTAATCACTTCCCCAGAATAAAAATAAAATGTTGGGGTTAGAGGATCCACCTTTACCATTTCTAATTTAGAAATCTCTATTATTATAATATATAAATTTAACATGATATTACCAACCGACCATATAGGCGTTATCCTGATTAAGTCATAATTTGAATTAATTCCTACTGACCATAAAGACGGTATCCAATTTAGTCAGGTTTAAAATCAATTTAATTAAGTCCAACCGACTATAAAGGCGATATCCAATTAAGTCAGGTTTTAAGATAATTTATATATTATAATTAAGGGAGATTAATCTAAACTATAATAATAAAAGTTTCACCCTTCCTCCAATAGAAATTTAACTACTAAACATAAAAGAAAAGTAAAGAAAATATACTACTACTATTATTGAAAATAAAAATACATAATTTAAATTACAAAAATTAAACACACAAGATACAGTCCTTAGATCCTTATTAGAATCTTAAGGAAAGTATGAAAATTCTAAATGCAATCGAATCTAATTTATAGGCAAAAATTATGGATTGTCGTCGCGACGCGTAGGGTGGTCTGCGTCGCGACGTGTTGACGTGTAAATGCGTTCTGATGAGATCCTGACACATGTCCGCGTCGCGACGCATAGGTGCTCCACGTCACGATGCGTACACAGTAACTGTCGGTAGGATTCATAATAGAGGCATGCCGCGACACAAAGAGACGTGCGCGTCGCGACGCGTGAGCAATGTATTTCCACTTTTGCCCATTTTTGTATGTTTTTCATCGTTTTAGTCCCGATATGATTTCATTGAGTCCTAAATCTTTATTTATCTGCAAAACACACAAAAACACATCAAAACATTCATCAAACCCGAGAAACCATACAAAATATTAGGTCAAAAGGGCGGTAAAATGTGATATATTTTTCGCTCATAGCCAGCCTGTATTCCAACTGTTCCTATGCAATAGCGTATACCAGAGGACAAGCTGATGGCCCGCTTCTGTCAGCGCAAATCCCTATGCAGGACTCCCGTCACTTGGACATGACTATGTCATTACCAATTCGAACCGCCCTACTAGGTCAGGAACTGAAACAATATCCATCAATATTTTTCCCCTAGTTCTTGGTATTAACTACTTAGGGAGTTGGTGCCGGGAACTATAAAAAAAATGTTGGTGTATGAAGCTGTAGACCGATCAGGCGTACTCGGGTTGATACTCAGTTCTGATTCAGTCCAAAATCTCAAGTCTGCCCCATCTCCCAGCAGGTATCACAACTGCAAGCTTCAATACTTCTTGTGAAAATCCACGTCGGGTTTAGAACCCAGATCCAGAACCTCTGCTTCTGATCCATACTTGGTCATCTCTTCCACGACTTCCGCACTTGAAGAAGCTAATCTCGTGTTACCTCGGGCTGATGCATGCTCTTGACACGCTACAATCCCATAGGGATATGATCTGCAAGGATCTGTAAAAATCGAAAATAGGCCACGAGGGAAAAACTCACCTTCTCGAACAATTATTAGAACAACGAGGCCTCGATGGAGAAACTCCAACCCCGAGAAATCACAGGTCACTTGGCAGCAAGAGAATGAATCCTTCTTGCGGTAACACACAGTAATAGGGCCTCGGCAGGACGTAAATAAACTCGAGCCGTTGCAATAACTTGGACACAAGGGAAAGATATGTCATTGTGCCACTCAACACTTGGCCATGTGGGAGAAACTCTGACCACATCCCAACAAATATAATAAGGCCTCGGTGGGACGTACCCTGACCCCGAGCCACAATAAGCACTTGGCCACAAGGGAATACTCCCTCATTGTGCCACTCAACACTTGGCCATGTGGGAGAAACTTCGACCCCATGCCAAAAAATATAATAAGGCCTCAGTGGGCCACATGCCAAAACTTCGACCCCATGCCAAAAAATATAATAAGGCCTCAGTGGGATATAACCCGACCCCGAGCCATAATAAGCACTTAACCACAATGGAATGTTCCCTCTCTGTGTCCACACACATCAATTGGACCTCGGCGGGACGTAACCCAGACCCGAACCGCAATAGTGAACACTAGACCACAAGGAAATGTTCATTCATTGTGCCATAAATACATGGCATCGGCGGAACGAATGCAGCCCCGAGCTATCACAACATATCGAGACTTAACCGTGATGGAAGATTTTTAACCTCCGGAAATCACCATGGAGATAGGAAAAGACGTCTCACTTCACGTTATCCACTTACAATCCAAAGTCCCAGAGAACCAAGCTACGGATCGAGGGGCGACCAACGCCATGAGATCCTCCCAATGCTAATCAGGCCTCAAAGTCTACAAATGCCACATAGACCCTTGTGTCTTCCCTGTGCTATCCTCCTACGGATTTGAAATGGGCTGGCCAGATGCCACGAGGGTATTTTCCCTCCCCGTGTTCGGCATACCCGATGATATAAAATGGGATAACCAAAACTATGGAGGCATTTTCCCTCCACGTGATCGGCCTACCCAAAGTTATATAATGGGATAACCAGAACTACGTGGGCATTTTCCCTCCCATTGATCAGCCTACCCGAAGTTACATAATGGGATAACCAGAACTACATGGGTATTTTCCCTCCCCGTGATCGGCCTACCCGAAGTTACATAATGGGATAACCAGAACTACATGAGCATTTTCCCTATCTGTTGTCGGCCTACCCGAAGATACACAATGGGATGGCCAGACGCCACATGGGTATTCTCCCTCCTCGTATTCGGCATACCCGAAGATACAGATTGGATGGCCAGAAGCCATAGGGTATTCTCCCAGCATACCCGATGATACAGATTGAAATGGCTAAACGCCACATGAGTATTCTCCCTCCCCGTGTTCGGCATACCTGAAGATATATAATGGGATGACCAGACACCACAAGGGTATTCTCCCTCCCCGTGTTTGGCATACTCGATGATACAGAATGAGATGGCCAGATGCCACTAGGGTATTCTCCCTCCTCGTGTTTGGTATACCCGAGGTTACAAAATGGGATAACCAAAACTATGGAGGCATTTTCCCTCCACGTGATCGGCCTACCCAAAGTTATATAATGGGATAACCAGAACTACGTGGGCATTTTCCCTCCCATTGATCAGCCTACCCGAAGTTACATAATGGGATAACCAGAACTACATGAGCATTTTCCCTATATGTTGTCGGCCTACCCGAAGATACACAATGGGATGGCCAGACGCCACATGGGTATTCTCCCTCCTCGTATTCGGCATACCCGAAGATACAGATTGGATGGCCAGAAGCCATAGGGTATTCTCCCAGCATACCCGATGATACATAATGAAATGGCTAAACGCCACATAAGTATTCTCCCTCCCCGTGTTCGGCATACCTGAAGATATATAATGGGATGACCAGACACCACAAGGGTATTCTCCCTCCCCGTGTTTGGCATACTCGATGATACAGAATGAGATGGCCAGATGCCACTAGGGTATTCTCCCTCCTCGTGTTTGGTATACCCGAGGTTACAAAATGCTAAGGCCTCGAAGGTATTAAACCAGATCCGAGCCAACAGACTACTAAGGCCTCAGCGGTACTAAAGCAGACCCAAGCCAATCAAAAATTCTACGGTCTCGGCGGTATAAAAGAAGACCCAAGCCAGCAAACTACTAAGATCTCGGTGGTACTAAAGCATATCCGAGCCAACAAACTACTAAGGCCTCAGAGGTACTAAAGTCGACCCGAGCCATGAAATTAACATGGCATCAGTGGTACTAAAGCAGATCCGAGCCAACAAACTGAAATTGGCCTCGGCGGAACGAATGCAGGCCCGAGCCATTAAATATACATAATAAACAAGCATGAATATACAAGTTTTATCTGAGAAAGGAAAAGTTTTAGTCATATTCTTGGGATCTATTGCTCATCTTACAACTTTTTGTGGGTCATTTTAAGAGAGGCTTTATTGAAAATATTCCTTCAATACCTTAACATTCTAAGTACCCGGCCTGATGACAGTTGTTATCAGCGCTGGCCGGTCTTCGTAGCCACTTACTCTACGTACTCACTTAGATAGTCATTTTTTACTAAGTCTTCCACCTGCTCCCGCAGATCTCTACATCCATTCATGGAATGTCCCTTTATATTATGGTGCAAACAATAAGCCCAATTGTTTTCTTTCTCAATTGGGAACCTCCCCAGGTAGGGTTCAATCAATAAACCTTTACCCTGGATTTCCCGAATTATCTGGGCCATGGATTTGTTCAGGGGGGTGTATACTATCCCCGGTGACATGGTTGACCTGGACATGCAGCCTCCTCTCTTGAACTTAATTATTCTGAGGCATCGGCCTGAGCTCCTTTTGCCTCGAGACTGATCTCCTCACATCCCTGCCCAAATCCCGCTGACTATCTGGCCTGAATAGTCCTCTGGGTACCCATCCTCAGGCAATCTTCTCCTCTTCCTCCATTAGCACAAACTTCCTTGTCTGCTCCAAAGCCGCGACATAGTCCGATATATCTTGGATCCTCAGGTGGGACCACAATCTCCCGACCCTGAAAGCTCCCTTAAAACTTTCCAAGGCCTCTGGGGATTCGTATGCCCCGACCTCTAACACCAAGCTATGAAATCGGTTAACAAAACTTTTCAAGGGCTCATCATCTCTCCGCTTCATCATTCTCAGCGATCTCACCATCTTCCTAGGTACGCACACTCATTTAAAGTGTCGTACAAAGGATTTCCTCAATTGGGCGAAACTGCCGATGCTCCCCGGCTTCAAGTTCCTAAATCACAAGCTAACAGACCCGCCCAAGGTCAAAGGAAACACCTTGCAGATGGCCTCTCCAGCCATCCCTTGGATTTCCATCAACAAAATAAACCTCTCAACATGAGATTTGGGGTTCGTGCTACCTTTGTAAACATCCATGGAGGGCATAGTGAATCTCTTTGGAAATCCCATCGCCAAAATTTTCTTCGTTAAAAAGGATGATGTCCCCATGTCTTGGTCACCCCCCATCCCCACTTTCATATTTTCTTCTCATTTCCTCATCTCCCTCCGAAACCAACTCTTCATCTGGTCATTTGAGCTGACCTGCTCTCGACTGCGGGTCTCCCCGCGTCCTCTATTCTTAGTGTGATACCTTCAGTAACTGGGGACTTCCTGTCCTTCCTCGAAATACCGTTCCAGATCACTCTCTGCAAAAAATTGATTGTTACTAGAAGACTCTAGAGTCTGTCTTCCATCATCTTCTCCCCACAGCTCTCCAGCAGGTATAACCTTGGCGACGACTACAGATCTCATTCTATGGGCACTCATATTCCTATGTTCACCATCTCCTTCTGCTCCAGCAACTCTCTTTCCCATGTTATCTCTTCTTTTCTTTGACTGGGGTTCGCTCCCCCTCTTTAATCAGTTTTCTCTTCCAACTTCTCCAACATGGTCTTCATGAAGACGTGAGTTGATTCTCTCTCATTCTGAGCTTTTTCCTTTTCTTTTCGCATAGTTTCCTTCATTTTCTCCATCTACTCCGTCGTCGAAGCCTCTGAAGATCTATGGCTCGTCTCCTGCCATTGCCTTAGTACGTTTGCTGCTTTTAGTATTGTTCCCCACAGACGGCGCCAACTGTTGACAGCTGATTTTCATTCCAAGGGAAAATCGGTAAACTTACTCCTCGAACAATCCTCCCTCAACTGCCTATTTGTTTGGTTTGTTGGGAACCAAATACAAACTTAGCAAAAGATGAGAAAACATGCAGACAAAACAGAGGGTTTAACGTGGTTCGACGGAATGGATCCAACCTACGTCCACGGGCACAAGGGAAAATGAAGTTTTATAACGTGGTCAGGTATGACCGACCTGCCTATCTCTCGAGCTCGTCTGGCCGATCTCATACAAATTCACCCTTACACTTAAGCTTTTTGCTCTCTCTTTTACAAGTTATGCATGAATAAATTCAGCCAACCTCTTACAATGAATTCTTGGTCCCTTTATATTCTAGGGAAAATGCTACTATTACATCAATCTCATGACGTCAACCACATGAATTTACCATTAATGCGAGGACTCTCTTCCCCAACTGCTCTGCCAAAAGTTGCTCTGCCACCTGACATCTGTTTAAACCATGCTACTATACCCTATGCTACAAGTTTTAGCCCATATGTCAGCCTGTATTCCAACTGCTCCTATGCGATAGCGTATGCCAAATGACAAGCTGGTGGCCCGTTTCTGTCACATCAGACCTTTTAGTAAGTGAAAATTCCCATGTAGGACTCTCGTCACTTGGATATGACCATGCCGTTACCAATCCAACCCGCCCTGGCCGTTACCAATCCAACCCGCCCTACCAGGTCAGGAACTGAAACAACATCCATCTTGCTTTCCCGAGCTGACAGGTCGGGTCGGCCTCGAGGCATTAACTCCCTTCGCTTCTCTGAACATCTTCACTCCTCGGGTCGGTCGACAAATGTGAACCGACTTCGACCTCTTAGCTGGACCTGATGTCCATGTTCATTGGGCTCGGGCCCTTGAACCTTGGAAGTGAAAATCTCTTTTATACCCTTCTTGGGGATTCTGACTTCTTGGGGGCCAAAAACCACCATCAACATCTACCCTAATACACTTACAAAAATCTACCCTAATCTTCTAATGAGACATCTACTTCTGCAATAGGAAGATATATTTAGTCCTATTAATATTTGAAGAGATATATCTACCAGCACCCGCATTTGTGAGGTGGGAATTTTGTTTGAGTCATTGCCACGTGTGATTGAGTGATGATGAGAATAAAGATCAAGTTGCCCTTATCTGGGACAATTCATCAAATACGTTTGTATTCCATCAAACACCTTGATCACTATGAAAATGAAGTAATCAAAGTAGGTAATTACTTTCACAGTTTTGTTCTCTGGTGAAGCTGTATTAATATGCGATAACATAATGAACGAAAAAAAATCAGAATCTTCCATTACAAGCAGCTAGGGCATAAATATAAGATCTTTCAGAAAATCATGTCATTAATTCGGGCATCTATATATATATGGGACATCCTCCTGGCAGAGCACCAACCAAAATCTGATTAATTATGATTTTGTTTAGATTCTTTATATGGTATTAATTTCGTGAAGCATTTAGTTTGTGCTTTGGAGCAGTTCGATGATGATTTGCAGAATTCAGATGGGGGGGTTGCAGTTGGGAGCTAAATAATACAGCATCTGAAAATGACTGAAGATATATTATTGTTCTCCAGAATTGGCAACTCAGCATTTGTGTTGTAATATTGTAATTAATCATCCATATCCATTACTTTACAAGACTCCCGTTATAAGCAAGATTTAGGAAAAATCTTAATGTACGTTGACTTTATTCATATTTTTTTAATAAAGAAACTGTTTCCATAGTTCAAACCGGCCGTGATATGTGTCCCTAAATAATTTTAACCTCAGTCAAGATTTTTGCCATATCTTTTGCGAAAATGTGAAGAGTGTTATATTAACTCAAAGAACCTAGTGAATCTCAGTGAATATATATCAATAAAATACAGCAACTAACAAGCATAGATCCCAACTTGTGTATACTAACTGTAACATGAATCAATATTTAAAAGCCTTTCACCAACCAGATTTTTTTTTTTGCCTCACAGGTAGGTTCCTTGGATCTATCATAAACAAGTGCTCATCTTTCCAAGCATGCTTTAAACTCAAGGGAAATTCATGTATGTGAAAATATTGGCGCCTTATCTGGGTCCTACATGCCTGCCCTATTTGATACATACAATTTAGGGCAAAACAATCAACCCACTACCTACCAGCTGAGCTTGGGACCCCTGCTCAAGAATTGCTATTCAAATTTCAAATTGAAATCAACTTAGCTTGTCCCAAGAATATAGTTTCCAGCTGTGGGATTTTTGCAGGTTCTGGGTGCAAAGCACTAGCTATTAAAGCTTTCACATCATAATCCACTCTATTGTGGAGTATAATTAAACTATACTTTTTTTTCCATCACAACTCACAAACCACAAATATATATATATATATATATATATATATCTTTCCATAAGTATATATGTATGTATTATGTATATATATATAGATATAATGGTTGTTTTTTTTGCATCCAAAATTAACTTTTGTGACACCACTAATGTCTTTTGTGACGCATTTTATAATTGATCAAAATTTTTGCCATTAAAAGTTAATTTAATTATCAATGTTGATAATTGATCAACATTATATAATGTGTTAAAGCAAAATGGATTTGGAATATTTTTTAGTTGTTGTGTTCTTACTTAATTTTGAAAGCATAATAGCTAAAGTATTTGATAATTAATAACTATTGTTTAATTGTTTAATCCAACCACCATCTATTTATAATAGCTAGTAACCATGATTTTTAATCTATAAAAACCTTTCATATGAGGCAACTTTCTAATAAATTATTGTTGACAATTTCACGAGTCTATGATAATTTTTAGTGCTTCAGTTCGGAAGACTTCTATCTAAAGAATTCTTAATTAAGATTGATTAATTTTAAAATCTTTATTTTATTAAAAATAGTTCAATTAGTTTTGCTTTTATTATGTATATAATTAGGAAAAAATATCAATTCATCGTTTGTAAATTTTTACTTATGAATTGTTTGGATTAGCAAAACAAAAGTAAAGCTTTATATATTGAATCTCCTCATAATCTATAGTATAGGAAGTTCCGTGCATTGCGCCATCCTTAATTGTATGGATTATTACCGAGAGAAATATCTGTTGAAAATGATGTGAATTTCTTATAGATTATAGGAAATACATATAACACCCCAATCATTTTAGCATGTCCATCATGATCATACAGTTCATGTATGTGAAGTTTCATGTACATGTATGGTTTGTGTGTGTGGACCAACCCGTACAAGTCAAGTTCAGTCGTCATGTAAAGAGTGAAAATTTTAGCATTTGCGTTTGTGTTACGTTCGTTCCGGTGTTCGAACACAACCAGCATTCGCGTTTGTGACACATTCTTCATGTTGTTTGAATGAAACTTTCTAGAGAGTTTTTGTTCGAGTTGCGTTCTTCAATGCATTCGAACACAATTCTCCAATAGACATGTGTGCGTGTGGCGTTCGACGGGTTGAACAGGCTTGCGATTTTTAGACATAAAATTTTTGGAATTTCAGCCCACTCTAAATAGGCCTTCAACTTCATATCTCCCCATCTCTCTCTCATGTTTTTCTCTCATACAAAACCACTATTTTAGCTCTTCAAATCAAGCCAAATCTTGAGATTTCATGCATTTCCAAGCATCTAGAGAAGCAAGCACTTAATCATTTATTTTGCATTTCATCATGGATTTCTCAAGCTTAGGTGAAACCCATGTAACACCCTGGTAATCCCGACGACTACTAGTTCTGGATGGCATAATGCATGATGTAAATCATATTCAAATAAGTACGTACTCATGAAATGATTTTTGGGACATTTGGTAAATTTCTTACAGTTCTGATGCAGAACTTAGCTTACGTTCCCTTCTGAATATCCCTTAGTATTTGGGGCATAACTTTTTCATACGATCTTTTATTTTTATGAACTATATATCGTCGGAACTCTTAGACCGAAAGCTACAACTTTCACGTTGAATATTTTTCCAAATTCGAATCCGAAATGGGTCAAATATCACAAATTCCGTGACTACTACAGTGATTTCGAGAATAAACTAGAATTTGGAGGTATGGCACAATCTTGGCTACTCATCCCATTACAAAAGAAATCAGCCCTTGCCTATAAATAAGGCACTATTCACTCATCTCTCTCAAGTTAAAAACATGAGCCAGGGCAAGGGAAAAACTCTCCAAATTTTCTTCATTTTTCATGGCAAAATTGATGGAAGGATGATGATTCTCAAGTTCCAAGCACACAAAGTAAGCTTCTAACTCTACTTCTTTATTTATTTATCAATTTCGGGCAAGAAAATGAATCCCCAATTCACACCTTAGAAACCATAGAAGTTGGAATTGCCTAATTGACTTTGATTGGATTGCTAGCATGCATCTTGGAAAGTGTCATGATATTATTAGTATTTGATGAGGTCTATAAGTATATGGTATGTGTTGGGGGTTTGCTTTTGTGATTTGATAATACTTAGAATAAATGGTTGGTGTTTGGATTAAGGATATGAAATGAGTTATGTTAAGTTAAGTTGTTAGGTGTTGTTGTAAGATTTGAAATGGAATTGAGGAGTTGATGATGGGTCTTGTTTTTGGGCTAGCATCGCGACGTATCATGGCACAAGCATAGTATGTCATGTAGTAACAATAGTTTCAAAGCATATTCCGTGACTTGTGTTATGATTAAGTTACCAATTATAAATCATTGCTGGAACCACAATTTCCTTCAGCAAGTGAGTAATACCAGCCAGACTCCAAATCTGTGAGTGGACACTATTTTCTTAAGTTGATTTTACATTATGATTGTTTTTAATTATCAGACTTACTCTTCCGCATTTAGGGCGTTAGTCAAGTTTGCTTTATATCATATTTTGATTAAGCATGTTTCGAGAAATGGTTTAGAAAATAGATCTTTTCAAAGCATTACTTTAAGTTTTCGAGGCATGGGGGAAAATTGACCTTAGTATGTAACTTGACCCAAATATGGAATTAACGGACCCAGATATCGTGTGCACACGCAGTTTAGGACTAGAGATGACAGATGCACCTAGATCCTAGATTCAGAGCCCTGAGGGTAACATAGATCCGCACCCCAGTTCTAGTTCAGTGGCTTGGGGGACGGCGATACGTAACGTCCCAAAACCACTAGTTTCAGGGACATGTAGTGGCATGCTTTGGGGGACGACGATACGTAACGCCCCAATGTCATGGATTTGCACTCCTGGTTCTAGTTAGACGTATAGGGGATGGCGATATGTAACACCCACATGCTTCAGATTTTCAGCAGACATTCAAAAACAGTTTTTAAGAAATAGATTTTCAGAATCATATTTTCAGTGACAAACTTACAAAAAAGAAAGTTTTAAGAAAGAATTTTCAGAAGGAAGCTGTTTTCAGATAATGAAAGTGATTTCAGAAAAGATGATTTGATACTAAATTTTTTTTCTAGAACCATGGATTTACAAAGAGTATTTTAGTATCTATTTTTTTTTATAATTGTCCACTCACTTAGATTGTTCAAACGATCTAACCCCTCCACTCTTAGTTTCTTTGTTTTGCACGTTTACCTGCAGGACAAGCTTGAGAGGACGAATACTGATGGAATCCATTAGAGTGTTCGGTCCACCAGATTAAGACAGAGATATAGTTCAGTTCAGTCAGAGTTAGGAGATGTCATGTGTCATATAGTAAAGATTGCAAATGTAATGCATTATAAGTATTCACTGTCAGAGTTGTAATGTATACTAAAACTGAGTATTTAGTATGAAAAGTGTCATGCATTTATGTTGATATAGTTGGGTATTGGTTCCATGCATGATTTTATATATGAAACGAGATTAACAGTTGTCAGAAATTCAGAGGTTCAGGGGAATGAGACGGCCTATTCTCCGCCGGTAACATCTCCAGATGTTACAACCCATGCATGACCCATTATAATTTTTCATGATCTTGGTTAGCTAGCAAGTTAATCATGCTTAGATAGGTATTTATTAACATGATTTGTGCATGATTTGGGTTATATCAAAACCTAAGGTTTGGGTATGGTGATCGGTGATAAACACACACGTTACGCAAGTGCATATATCGCTCAAGTAGTATAAAAATATTGATTCCACGAGGAATTTCTATGATGTTATTAATTGTTGATGCTAATTATTTACAAGTATCTAATTAAGGTTGAGAGGGAATGTTTGTTCGTTAGTTGAAGATGGTTTACTAATTAAATAAATAAAAATACAAAATAAATACAAAGGAAATTAATAATAAAAAAAACATCTAGGGTTGTGAATTCGCCCAATATTACTCTAATGATGAATTAATTCTCCTATACATATGTAATAAATCAGTTGTTAACCTGGAACACGAGGATATGCAAAAGTCTCTATCGATGGTCAGATGCAAACACCCAAAGTAACCCAATTAACTATATGTTTATCTTAATCAAGAAACTCTGAATTCATTAAGATCAAGTTCCAATTGTGGCTACCCAAGCCCGATAAGTATATGTCTATCCAGGAAGGAAATCTCTAAGATGAAATCGTGAGCTATTGAATCTAATGCTGAAATCTAAAATCCCGTCGACAAGTTCATTTTAAGTTTACCACATCAATCTTATTGGTGATCAGGGAACAAGAAGTATTAAGCTTAAGATTCAATAAACAAGCCAAAACATCACACATATATAAAGAAAATCAATTATTAAACTTGTGAATATTGTGCTTCATCACTTCCCTAGATTAAAAATAAAATGTTGGGGTTAGGAGATCCACCTTTAATATTTCAAATGTAGAAATCTCAATTTACTATAATATAGAAATTGCCAGTGTTACCCGATTAATTAAGTCAAACCAGCCATAAAGGCGGTGTTATTATTTGTCCATAAACCAGCCATATAGGCGGTAATCATCTGTCACCTAAAAACCGACCATATAGGCGGTGTCACATTATGTCAAATAAATAAAACCAGCCATATAGGCGGTATCAACATTAATCCATATTATTAAATTAAAATTTGCATATAAAATAAGTGAGATTAATCTACCTTATCATATTAAAGGTTCCACCATTCCCCTAGCGGAAATTAACTACAAAACATAAAAGAAATATAAAACAAACAAACTATTATTACTACTAAAAATAAATTTACATTACTATCTATATATACAAACAAGATATAATCCTCAGTTCCTTATTTAGAAAGTTAAGGAAAGTATGAAATTTACAAATGAAATCAAGCTCTATTTATAGGCAAAATTTTACCTCCACCAATTTCTCCACTAAACATGCCACCAAACATTGCACCAAACATTCCACCAAACACTCCCATGTTTGGTGGAAGTTTGATAATTGTAAATTGTCATTTTCCAATTTTTTTTATAATGACTTTAATAATTACACATAACACACTTTGGCTTTTTCATCAATTTTTGTCTTGAAAACTTCAGGATTCGAAATTCTATGAATAACAAAGTTGTAGATCTTTGAGTCTTCTTTAATCTGGAACTTGAATCACCTCAATCCGATATCAGAGTAAAAATTTATGGCCAAAATACGAAAATTGCGCAAAGTTGAAATTTTCGAAATTGTACTTTGTTAGAACGCCATTTCAAGTTTCCAACCTCCAAAATCCAAATGTCAAGTCCAGTTTTTGCCCTTATTTTTTCCATATTTCGTCTTGATTGATTCCATTGAGTCCTGATCTGTTATTTATCTGCAAAACACACAAAAACACATCAAAATGTTCATCAAACTCGAGAAACTAAACAAAATATTAAGTCAAATGGGCGGTAAATAGTGATATATTTTCCGCTCATCACACACCAAAACCTAACATTTTGCTAGTCTCGAGCAAAAAAAACAGAAACAAAATGAAATAAAAAACTAAGACTAAATTAATCTAAGCTACTTTCGTAGGGATCACATTTGCATTTAGCATATGCAACAAGCCTTTAAACCCCTAGGTGTCCCTAGTGGACGAGTTATAGTCTTGTGAGGGTTTACAGCGACGATACCCACAAACGTCAAGTAAATGCACACAAAAGCAAAACGACAAAGAAATAAAATAAACAAGTTAGTAACTAAACAAGTGAAATTCTTATCCAAATTAATAATTGTTTTCTTTCTTTCTAAATTACCAAATAAGTAAATTCTCCTATGTGTTTTACCATTCTCCATATACACAATCAACAATGTATTAATCAATTCATTGTGCCCACAATATTCACAAGTGTAATTGAAAAGAGAGTAATATTTTTGTCCTAAAATTATGTTAGAGTTCATACCTTTTAGCATTGAAAGTTTATTTATAAACAATACACATATTTTTTTTATATCAAGTTTTATCTTTTAACGCGAACAATCAATGCTTATTGAGGCAAGATGTCCGGTTACTGAGTAAAAGCTTTATTAAACTAGTTAAGCTCTACCGTTTGACGCGAACAATCACTATTGGCCAAGCAAGATGTCTGGTTACTAAGTAGAAGCTTAATTATTATCTAACTAACTCAAGCATGTACCGTTTGACACGAACAATCACTGATTGCTAGGCAAGACATCCGGTTACTAAGTAAAACTTGGTAAGTTTTTTTTTTAATAAGAACACACATTTCATTGCCTTTAGGTGTTAACTCCAATAAACTAGAGAATTGAAAATTACAAAATTTTCACTTACAATCCATTTTCATATGTTACCGTGTATGTTGATAATATTTGTCAAATGAGTATATGAAGGTCAAATTTAATCAATATTATGGAGAACTTATAAATTTAAATACTTCAAAAGGAAATAAATAAAAATTAACTTGTTACGAATTAGTTTGAGATACGTCTCAGGAACAGAAAGTCCTTACACAGCTATCTCAAAACAACAATTCCACTTGGTTAGTAAAAAAAAAAATTAAGAAAAAAATAACAATAAAACAAACACAACTAAAAATATAATAAAGAAAATATAAAAACAAACTAGACAACTAACAAAACACAACAAAGAAAAATAAATACAAACTAATCAACTATCCTATCCCCCCAACCTAATTGAGGCATTGTCCCCAATGTCTTAAAAAAGAGAAGAATAGTTTAGAAGTCATCAACTGGTTAGTATACAAAAAGAAAAAAAAACGTTAAACAAAACATGTAAGAAATAACAAGATGTAGTATGCAATAATCACCCCAAACCTACATCTAGCATTATTCCCAATGCAATATAAAACAAAATAAAGATAAGGGAACAACACTACCGTGTAAATCGCTCGATTTGTTAGACACCATTCTTTGATGGCTCATGTTTTCTTTGGCTTGGTTTGCTTTAAGTGCTCCCTCATTTCTTTTTCCTATAAAATAACACTCAAAATTAAAAATGCTACAACATGTCCACACAAAATACGAAAATAGAAATTTAAATAAAAATAAAAATTTTGCATGGGTTGCCTCCCCGCTAGCGCTAAATTTATCGTCTTCAGCCAGACGTGTCTGAAGATTGTCCTTTAAGGGGCTTCAGTGTGGTTTTGGACGTCCTAGAGAGAATGATCCCATTTGCGTTGCTTTTCCATATCTTTTCCGAAAATGAGTGGCCAAAAGGATTTTGTCTGACTCGGCGCTCGTGCTACCTTCTTGAACTTTGTCGCTCCAGTGGTTCCTGAAAAGAAAGAAAGAATATCATGAGGTCTCGTATGATGTTTGACTTTGAATGATTTTTCCATTATGTCAAACTTCTGGGCAGTGTCCTCGATATGTACTCCCCACTACTGTGATGTATTATTTGGTGTCATGAGATTTTCGCTATGCTCCCACATTTGCTCTTGTATTTGCCCTGCATCTTGTTCCACCATTTCTTCATAGATGTATTTTAGCATTTCCTCGTTCAACTCTTCATCCGACATCTGGGTAATGCATGCTTTAAGAGTTTCAATCTGAGGATGTAAAGATATGTCCATCTGTAGGCCTTCATCCTATTTGGTTGATATGAATGGTTCATGTATCTCTTCTACTTGTTTCTCACATATGCACTCAGCGATAAGAGAATGATCTAGATCAAATTGAAATTCTGCTTTTTCGGGCTCCTGAACTGATACCTCTGACTCTTGATACTGCTCAGACTTTTCCCCTATTAAAGTGTCATTGTGAAATCTTTGGTACTCTAAGGCTTCATCAGTGTCATCTAAAAATGCTCCGTGAAGTATGTAGCTTTGGTTTTTTTATTAATTGTCTCACTTGATCTGTCAGTCTCTGTATAGTTGCTCCTTGACTCTGAAAGATTACTTCCCGTTTCTTGAACATGTCAGTCATCCGTTCATCATGTTTCTTGAGCATGTCCATCAACCGTTCTTCATCGGATGGTTTTGGTTTTTGATGAAGATCATAGGTTGATGGTGGATAAGATGGAGAATATGGTTTAGTGAAATATGTTGGTTCTTCATTGATATATCAAGAATGATTCTGATAATTCTGCCACCCTGAATTATACTGGTATATGCATTGATCACTCAGGTGGTTATCATCACATATCTCACATCTAATCATTACGTCCTGGAATGGTTGAGCAAATGTTGTGTTTATTGGTTCTGACATCTATGGATAGTTGTTGGGCTGGACAACAGGCCTTAGAAAATCGGACTGTTGTTCCCTCATATGGGGTGTATTTTCACCTCTTAAAGCTCTTAATGCTTCCATCACCCAATAAGGATCCATTTCAACCACCTGAAAAGAGAAACAAATGAAAATGAAAAATAATAAAAAGAAAGAAAATTAGATACAAGTAAAATATAAAGCCTCAAAATTAACAATGCAAGAAAAGTAAGTCCCCGGCAACGGCGCCAAAAACTTGATCGGTGATAAACACACACGTTACGCAAGCGCATGTATCAATCAAGTAGTATAAAAAGATTGATCCCACGAGGACTTAATTTCTATGATGTTATTAATTGTTGATGCTAATTATTTACAAGTATCTAATTAAGGTTGAGAATGAATGTTTGTTCATTGGTTGAAGATGGTTTACTAATTAAATAAATAAAATTACAAAATAAATACAAAGGAAATTAATAATAAACAAAAAATTTAGGGTTGTGAATCCGCCCAATATTACTCTAATGATGAATTAATTCTCCTATACATGTGTAATAAATCAGTTGTTAACCTGGAACGCGAGGATATGCAAAAGCATATGTCGATGGTCAGATGCAAACACCTAAAGTAACCCAATTAACTATATGTCTATGTTAATCAAGAAACTCCGAATTCATTAAGATCAAGTTCCAATTGTGGCTACCCACGCTAGACAGGTATATGTCTATCCTGGAAGGAAATCTCTAAGATGAGATCGTGAGCTATTGAATCTAAGGCTGAAACATAAAATCTCTTCGTCAAGTTCATTTTAAGTTTACCACATCAATCTTATTAGTGATCAGGCAACAAGAAGCATTAAGCTTAAGATTCAATAAACAAGCCAAAACATCACACATATATAAAGAAAATAAATTATTAAACTTGTGAATATTGTGATTCATCACTTCCCTAGATTAAAAATAAAATGTTGGAGGTTATGGGATCCATCTTTAATATTTCAAATGTAGAAATCTCAATTTATTATAATATAGAAATTGTCAGTGTTACTCGATTAATTAAGTCAAACCAGCCATAAAGGCGGTGTAATTATTTATCCATAAACCAGCCATATAGGCGGTAATCATCTGTCACCTAAAGATCGACTATATAGGCGGTGTCACATTATGTCAAATAAATAAAACCAGCCATATAGGCGATATCAACATTAATCCATATTATTATATTACAATTTACATATTATAAATAAGTGAGATTAATCTACCTTATCATATTAAAGGTTCCACCCTTCCCCCAGCGGAAATTAACTACAAAACATAAAATAAATATAAAATAAACAAACTATTATTACTACTAAAAATAAAAATATATTACTATCTATATATACAAACAAGATACAATCCTCAGTTCCTTATTAAGAAAGCTAAGGAAAGTATGAAATTTACAAATGCAATCAAGCTCTATTTATAGGCAAAATTTTGCCTCCACTAATTTCTCCACCAAACATGCCACCAAACATGGTACCAAACACTCAAGCATGTTTGGTGGAAGTATGATAATTGTAAATTTTCATTTTCCAATTTTTTTTTTTTTAATTTTTGATGATGACTTTAATAATTATACATCACACACTTTGGCGTCTTTATCAATTTCGGCCTTGAAAACTTCAGAATTCGAAATTCTTATGAACATCAAAGTTGTAGATCTTCGAGTATGCTTTCATCAGGAACTTGAATCACTTCCATCCGATATCGGAGTAAAAAGTTATGGCCAATATACAACAATTACGCAAAGTTGAAATTTCCGAAATTGTACTTCGTTAGAACGCCATTTCAAGTTTCCAACCTCCAAAATCCAAATATTGTACGGCCAAATTTGGGCCCAAGGGTAAAATCATCATTTCACTTCCGGACCAACCACAAGGCCAGACACCAATTACTAAAAACAAAACCCTCTAAGAAGCCCGATTTTTAAATTGATATTGGACCAAGAGATCTCACAAGCCCATACCCAATAAAAGACTTGACCAAAATGGCCTATAGACTCATCAGTTACCAAACCAGAAAACGCCAGAACTCATAACTCTCCCCCATTAAATTTCCCATTTTCAAGCGTCCAATGGAAAAAAAAATGAATGAGCACACCTCTCAAAAGGATTATAAAAGGAAAAGGTAATCCACAGTAGAGAGACAAGTTTTTCTTCTGGAGCTTAAGTTTTCTCATCTGAGCTTTCAAAGCATTTCACCCTTGAAACACCAACTCACCGCCTTCACAGTAATCAAACGGAGATTAAGGTAACTTCAAGCCTTGCTCTTCCTTATTTTCTGCTCATCCTCATCACTGACTTGAGCGTCGGAGTGCCTACGGCACCCACCACACCGGTGGGCAATAACCTTCTCACTTATTTTACCTTTGTTTGCAAGATCACTAGTGCCTCATACAATAAATTTTCGATTGTGGACCTCAGACGAAAATCAACATCCACAATTCGGCGCCTACCGTAGGGCCTTAGCGATTCATAGCAAGCGAAGATTTCTCGGTCTACGGTTCCTAAACACAACCACTCATGGCTTCGAACAGTGAGCATACACCAGACCATGTGGCATGACAATTAGCCAAACTATAAGAACGATTAAGAACTTCAGAAGAAAAAAACCTGAGAATGCGAAACTCCAACACAAACCTTTAAAAACAGTTGGAACATATATCTTCAACCTCCCAGCATCGTGACACTCCAGACCATCCCAGCAATCATACAATCCCATCCAATCTCCTAAGGGCATTCAATAATGTGGCAAGCAACAATCCTCCATCAGAAAACCATCCACCAAATCAAAAAAGAAGTCGACATATCTCCCCAACCGAGCAAGCACGACAAGTTGCCTCCACCATGCGAAGAGAAATACTAGAGTTTAAAGAAACAATTTTGTCCAGTCTACCTGGTGTAAGGTTACTAATAAGAAAGAGCTGAGCTGGAACGATTTCTGATACCCCATTTTTAGAGACCATCACATCCATTGAGCTGCCAAGGAAGTTCAGCTCACCAGATAAAAAGCCGTATGATGGATCCACTAACCCAAACGACCATGTTGTCCACTAAAAATATAAAATGATGGCGATTGGCTTGACTCCGCACCAATGGGAGGATGGAATGTGCAGAGGATTCAGAGAAACTTTAGCGGGCCCGGCCCTTACCTGGTTTATCAATCTTCCGTACAGATCCATCGAATCATACCAACAACTAGCAGATAAATTTATAGAGCATTTTGCAAGTTCATGCAGGCTCGGGAAGACCTCAGACGACCTCAACGCCATCCATCAGCAGAAAGAAGAGTCATTGCGAAGCTACGTGGCTCGCTTCAATAAAAAAAATGATAACTATCCTAGATCTCCATCCGCCTACAGTAGTGGAAGCATTCAGAAATGGATTACTCTCAGAGAGTGGGCTCTACAAAAAGCTCACTAAATTTCGATGCTACTCGATGGATCAGGCCATGGCACGAGCCTTTATTGAAATCAGATGGGAAGAAGACAAAAGGAATAAGAAGAATGAAGGTAATTCCAGCCTACAGAATGAAAAGATTCACAAATCGCACAAAATATTCACAAGAAAAGCTCCTCCTCAATCATCAAATATGAGGATTCAACAGATGAGGGAGCATCGCCCCCTTCACGAAGATTTCAATCATCGACCATTGCCGTACAAGGCTCAAGAAAGGACATCTCCAAACAGACCAAGACTCCCAGACTATAATTTCACTGTTTCCCCAGGAGAATTAGTTTCAGTCCTCAAGAAGATGGGGAATGAAGTAAGGTGGCCCCACGCTCCAGGGATAGCTCCACAAAGAAAGACACCAGTAAATGGTGTGAGTTCCATCGAGACTACATCCATATGACAGCAGATTGCGTGGCGTTGAGGTTGGAAGTCCTGGAATTGCTGAACAAGGGATTTTTGAAAGATTTACTCACGGAAAATGGGAAGGCAACATTGGCCCCAAGAGATGGAAAAAGAGATGGCCCACCTCCACCACCGCCAATTAAAAACACGGTAAACTTTATTTCAGGAGGATTAGAAGTCAGTGGTGTTTCATATTCGGCTGCCAAGCGACATTCAAGAGTTTCTGCAATAGACATTCCTCATCCTACGATGTCGGTTGAAGGAAAATTCACCAATCTAACAATAGAATTTCCCGACGACAGCAGCTCCAGTCACACGAATCCACACCATGATGCTTTGGTGATATCCTTGCAAGTCACGAATTTCATGATCAAATATGTGTTAGTCGACACCGGGTCCTCAGGCAACATCATCTTTGCCACATCCCTCACAGACATGAGAGTCGAGCTTGAAAAAATAAACAAATGGTTGACGGTGTTGGTTGGATTCAGTGGTGAATAAAAATTCACCATGGGAGAAGTGTCTCTCCCAATCTACGCGAGAGGAGTCAATAAGATGACCATGTTCTTGGTCTTAGATAGTCCATCAGCTTACGACCTTATCGTTGGGAGACTTTGGATTCATGAGATGAGGGCAGTCTCATCCATCTACCATCAAATGCCCAAGTTCCCCATAAAATGGGGGTTCTAAGAGATAAATGGGGACAGATCCGCGGCCAGAAGTTACTACCAGGCGACCTTAAAAACAAAACCTCAGTCTGCATAGCAATTACAGAAAGAATCCCATGCTACGGAGCCAACAGTACCAAACATTGAGGAGCTTGACGAGGTCCAAATTCACCCACAACATGCAGATCATAAGGGTTCAAATCGGGGCTAATCTAGATCTCGAGCTACGAGCCGACTTAATTTATTTCCTGAAGAAACGACACGACTATGTCGCATGGTCTCACAAAAACATGTCCGAGATTGACTCTGAGTTAATTACCCATGAACTCCATGTGGACCCAGACTACCCTCCTATCAGACAAAAGAGAAGAAAATTTACGCCAGAGAGGAATCGAATCATAGATGAGGAAGTTTAAAACCTGTTACAGAATGGAGCTATCAAGGAAGTTCAATTCCTGGATTGGCTTGCCAACGTGGTGGTAGTTCGAAAGAAAAATGGGAAGTGGTGAGTTTGCATCGACTTCATAGATTTAAAAAAAGCTTGTCAAAAAGATTCATTCCATCTGCCACATATTGATTCAATGATTGATGCTACAGCTGGGCATGAGCTGTTAAGTTTCATGGATGCATACTCGGGCTACAACCAAATCATCATTAGGGGTGATCACAGTTTCGGGTCAAACCGCAACCCTACTCGAACCACAGGGCGTGATTTGAAAAAAATTAAAAATGTTTTCGGGTCAATCGGAACCGAACTGCAAATTTTGGGTCGGTGTGCAGTTTTGACCGAATCGTGACCCGAACCGCCCAAAATCGTAAATTTTGACTCAAATCGTGACCCGAACCGCCTAAACCACCGACCCGCGTTCAAATTAGATATTATTTTATATTTTTCTTCTTCTTTAACCATGAAATTTAATATATTTAATGATCATATGATAATATGCAATGTATAAATGAAAAATAGGTATTTTTTCTCTTCAATTATTATGTGAAAACACACAAAATTTCCTTTAAAAAAATTATAATCTAAACCGCTGACCCGAACCGCCCAAACCGTTAAACCGAAAACCCAAACAGTCGCGATTTCCTTATCAAATTTGCGGTTTCGGTTTCTAATTTCCCAAACCGCCAAACGCGCGGCGGTTTGAAGTGAAAAATGAAAAAACTGACCCGAACCACACCGCGATCGCCCCTAATCCTCATGCATCCGGGAGACCAAGAGAAGACTGCCTTGGTCACCAACAGAGGTATTTTTTGCTATAAGGTGATGCCATTCGGACTCAAGAATGCTGGAGCCACCTTTCAACGTCTAGTCAACAAAATGTTCTCCCAACAAATTGGGAAAACTATGGAGGTCTACATAGACAACACATTAGTGAAGTCATTGGAAGCCGAGCAACATCTCTCACACTTGGAATGGGCATTCGAAAAGATATGGCATGAAACTGAATCCCACAAAATACATTTTTGGTGTTACTTCGGGCAAGTTTCTTGGATACATAGTTACTCAACGGGGGATATAAGCCAATCCAGATCAGATCAAGTCCATCCTTGATATCCTCTCTCCCACCAGCCCGAAAGATGTCATGCGATTGGCAGAGAGAGTTGCTGCTCTGAATAGGTTCATTTCCAAGTCAACAGACAAATATTTTTTGTTCTTCTCAACCCTTAAGAAAGTAAAGAACTTCGATTGGACCCCAGCATACAAGGAAGCTCTAAAAGAACTCAAACGGTATCTGACCTCCCCACCTCTGTTGTCGAATCCATTCGACAATGAAAGACTTTTTCTCTACTTGGGAGTTTCTGAACAAGCAGTTAGCGCAGTCTTGATCAGGGAAGAGGATGAGACCCAACTCTCAATCTATTATGTGAGTAAAGCATTACTGGATGCAGAGTCACGCTACACCCAAATGGAGAAATTAGTATTGGCTTTAATAATGGCTGCTCAGAAGCTACGCCATTATTTTCTAACGGCACCCAATCATAGTTTATACTACATATCTTCTGAGAAAAATTCTCCATAAACCGAAATTGTCTGGGAGACTGACGAAATGAGCTGTGGAGCTTGGCGAACATGACTTACCAACCCCGAACTGCAATCAAGTCTCAGGCCTTAGCAGATTTTATAGCAGACTTCAATCCCGGCCTACATGTTGTTGCCGAATCAGAATTCCATTGTATCCATTCGACTACTCCTTGGAAGCTTACAGTCGATGGATCCAGTAATAAGAGAGGCTACAGGTTGGGGGTGGTGATCACTACTCTTGAAGGTGACATGCTACAGCAAGTAGTTAATTGTGATTTTAAAGTCACCAACAATGAGGCAGAGTATGAGGCATTAATAGCTGGTCTAACTTTGGCCAAAGGACTTGGAGCTAAGAAGTTAGAAGTAAAATCTGATTCTCAATTGATCGTCAACCAATTCCAAGGGTCGTATCAGACACGAGACCCTCAAATGACGTCCTACTTACAAAAAGTGAAAGATCTCCTGTCGGCATTTGAAGAACTCATAATTACCCAAGTTCCAAGAAGAGAAAATTCTCAAGCAGATGCATTGGCCACTCTTGGTTCGACAATGCAAGGGGACAAAAACCAATCTATTCCAATAGTATACTTACAGTGGCCATCTATTTGAAAGAAAGAAACAAAAGAGGTCATCTCAATTACTCTGGTCGACACATGGATGACACCCCTTGTAAGGTACCTCTAAGATGGCACACTTCCAGAAGACAGAAGTGAAGCCAGAAGAATCCGAAGAAAAACTGCCAGGTTCACCATTTATCATGGACAACTACTGAAAAGATCTTTCTCCGGACCTTTGTAGGGGTTTTAAGGGGGAATATCGGTAACGCAGCGGAAGCGGTGGAAAATCAAATTTTCCGATTTCAAAACTTTTTTCTCGGATTAATTAAATAAACATATTTATTTAATTATCCAATAATCAAATTATGAAATAAAATTCAAATAAATCATATTTAAGTGAATTTACTGAATTGCCCTTACACTTGGTACTTTGACCATTTTAGTCCGAAATTGATCAAATCAATTTTGAATGATTCTAAATCATTTCTAAGATGAACTTAGCATGTTCAAAACATCAAAACACCAAGGGCAACATAAATCCCCATTTTTCTTCATTTGGCCGAATGCACCACTTTGGTGCCAAATTGTGCACTTTGTCATTTCATGCATCAAAACACATCAAGATGTAATCCAATGAACATGAAAATTTATATGCATCATATACACATCCAAATACACAACATATATGAAAATCCCCAAATTTGGAATTGGTCATGAACCCTAATTTTTCAATTTCTTCAAATTGGACAAATTAGACCAAATTGGTTAAATCAATTACTTCAATCATGTTTCTTCCATCCAACCAAAGTCTCAACACAATGAAACAAATCAAGATAAAATCTAGGTCATCTAAGAGTGGGTCAACAACTCTAGATTAGCAACAAGGTTTCCAAAACCATGAAAGAATACTTATAACTACACTAGTCACAAGCTTTCTCCATTATACATGCTCAACACTTTCATCAAAGTTCACAACCAAATAAAACACAAACTATAAGAAGAGAGACAACAAAAAAGCAACACAAAATGATGCTAAGCATGTTAGAAACAATTTTCATGTTGAAGACTTTGAAAGATAACTTACAAAATCATAATTTTCCAAGCCATCTTCCTTTAGGCTTCAAGCTTTTCTCTCAACTTCTTTTATGTTTATTTTGGTATCAAATGAACTCCTTAAACCCTAAAATGAAATGAAAAAATATATACCTCCTCCAAAAAAATCCTTGGCCGAAATTGGTGGAGAAATATACAAAATATCATGATATTTTATTTCATTTAATTTTGCTTATCAACTTGCAACTTTAATCATCAAACAATTTAATGAATAAAGTAAGTCAACAATTGCAACTCAAAAATATAACCATTATATTTAATTAAGGGTCTTGGCCGAAATTATGTATACATTTATACCAAAATTTCATTTCAAATTCATTTAACAAAAATTTGATCAACTTGATTAAATATCTAAAAAACACTTTATTAGATATTTATCACTTGGTCAACAAAGGCAACCATGCCATTTAATTCAAATATCCTAAGTTAAGATATTTATATTTTAATTAATTTAATCATTTAAAAATTAAATAATTAATTAATTAATCAAATACAAATATATTAAATATATGTATAATATTTACATTAAATATCAATACATATATTTATTTAGGATATTAGTCAAATATCTCAATTTGACTATTAATTAATTTGTATTTAAATTAATCAAGTATTAAATGTAAATACACAATAATTAACTAAATGACTATCGGGTCCCTTTAGCATGTATCTTGCGTTTAACCTTTAAACGACTTAATAAATAATCAATATTATTTATTAATGTTGCTCTAGTGCTCTACGAGTATATTTCATTATTGAGACTATCTAGATTCAGGTATATCCGTCACGAAATCCAATTTCATGTCCATAATCTATCCACCCGTAGATTATGACGATCACGGATAAACTAGCTGAATCATACAGGTCGAGGTCATTGCATACGTATAATCTCTCCGTCACAGGTATCCGGATAATACCAGAGATATAGATGTAAACGTCAAATCTCTATAGGTATTATCCCGTCGACGTATCTATTAGCAATCTCTAAATAACATTCGGAACTTACTTCCGAAGTATACTGTGGCCACAGATTTAACAGACTGCTAATTATAAATGGACTACCTATGCTCTGTACACAGAACTGACGGATCCTATCTTGACACACACAGGATATCCTGAGGATCGGTCCACACCCAACGAACAAGCGGAGGTCTAATCTTAATAGATCGGTGACGTGACTGCCATCTAAGTGTGGAGGATGTCTCATACATCCACAGTGGTATCTCAAGTCGAAGGACCACTATGCTACTCAACCCGAGAAGATTCTTATTGACGTTGGTGTACTATCCATTAAGAATCTTCGGTGAGCCGTTCAGTGTTTATACACTATAAACACCTACACGTCTATACGAGTCTCTCCAGACTCATGGTTCATTGGGATAAACCATCGGACCAAGTCTCGATATATGACATGTACTGGTCTCAACGGATTTGACTAACCGACCCGTGTTAGCAAATCTTGACCAGGAACTATGTTTGATAATATATATATAACAGTGACACTTCCAATGTCAATTACAAACTCCCTTTGTAACTGTGTACTGTATTAATATTATCGGGCATTTGTCTAATATATACATATCACTAAACCACATTTAGTTTCAATCTAATAGTAATTAGATCGAATACGTATATAAGAACAAGAGGTGCAACCATAAATAAGTAATATTATGGAATAAGGGGATGTTCGTATTCATGAATCAGACATAAATACGGTCCGGATTGGCGCTCTGAGAACCAACCCCAACAACCTTACCTTAAGCTTCTCACCCATGAAAAGACACAACACGTGTTGGCGGAACTACACGAATGGGAATATGGGAACCATTCATGAGGGAGAAGCTTGGCATGTCGAGCCCATTCAATACGTAATTATTGGCCTACCATAAGAGTCGACTCTGCAGGCTACATAAGAAAATGTGAGAAATGATTTGCCCCAGTCTCACACCTACCACCGGAGAGACTCAATATTATTTTATGAAGTGGGGGATGGATATCGTTGGGAAACTTCCAACCGCCCCGGGACAACGAGTCTACATGTTGGCACTGACAGACTACTACTCTAAGTGGATTGAAGAATAATTTTTTTCCAGGATACGAGATAAAGAAGTGCAAACTTTCATTTGGAAGAATATCATATGCCGATTTGGGATACCTAGAGAAATCATGACTGATAATGGTTCACAGTTCATCAGCCATCATTTCTAAGACTTCTGTTAGAATTGGGGAATCAAGTTGAGCTTCTCGACCCCACACTTCCCACAAACTAATGGTCAAGTTGAGTCATCCAACAAAACAATAATAAACACATTGAAGAAAAGATTAGAGAAGGAAAAAGACGCTTGGGCAGAAGAACTCCCAGAATTCTTGTGGTCCTACAGAACAACGATCCGATCATCAACTAGAGAAACCACATTCTCCCTTGCGTTTGGAACGGAAGCAGTAATTCTAACAGAGGAAAACATCTCTTCCCCATGCTACCAATGGCTTGATGAAGATTCGAATCAATAACTTACTAATCATAGTCTTGATACTATTGATGAATTAATAGAATGGGCTTCCATACGACTTGCAGCCTATCAGTAGAGAATGACAAAGTACTTCAACAAAAATGTTAGGAGCAGAAACTTTAGAGAAGGAGATTGAGTCTTGCGTAAAGTTTTCCAAAACACTAAGGAGATTGAGGATGGCAAACTTAGACCGAACTGGGAAGGTCCATACGTCATTGTAAAGGTCGTTGGGCAAGGAGCTTACAAACTGCAAACCGCTCAAGGAACACCCATCCATAATAGTTGGAACACAATTCATCTCAAGCGATTCTACCGGTAATATATGCATGCTTAATTATGTTTTGATTAAGAAATAAAATATTTGCTATTTTGGAACTTCTAAACGGTTCGACGATTAAACGAAATGCATTTAAAATTCATTGAGATTAGTTTTCCCATTCGAAAATCATAGTTTTATACAAAATGGAAAGATAAGGTTAAACCTATAAATATATTACAAATATAAAGCTTCTAGAGTCTCGGATTGTTGGTCTTCAATATAACGTTCGCACCAACGGGAACATCTTGATCTTGAGCAACAAAGTCGACTCCCAATGGATCAACATCTTCACTTTCCTTTTCCTGACCTTCAGCCATCACCATCTTAACTTTAGCTATTGCAACTTCCCTATCCCTAACCTCCTTCGATTGAACCTCTTCTCCTTTCTCTTCTTTTCCACCTTCACTTGAAAGAGAAAGCCCAACCACCAACATATCATACTCTCAAATCCTTTTTTCTGGCTTCCAGTCGACGTTCTTCCCAGGTAAAATATTCCTTCATCAAATTACTTTTGTCTTTCATTGTGGATTCAAAGGCAATCACCTCCAGTTGTTCAAGCAGCTGATCATTCTACTTCTTCACATTGTCAAAGCCTTGTCTGTAGGCTTCAATAGTGGATTCAGATAGCTCTCTTTCCACTTCAAGTAACGCTTTGGTCTCTTTCAGTTCTTTCTCCATCCCATTTCCTTTCTTCTCAGAAGCATCAAGTCCAGACTTCAACTCAGCTACTTCATTCCTCATTGTAGTAAGGGATTTCTCCAACTCCCTCATTCGCCTTTGGCTCGACTCAACATATTCCTGCATAAAGAGACCACACTCCATAACCTGAAAACAAATTTATAAGATCTCCCATTCGACAGAAAGAGTTATTAAAATATATATTCGAATATTTTACACCTTACCTGATAACTCATTGCCGCAATCTTTTTGCTTGTTTCTGACGGACCTAATTCGGTCATCCGCTGCTCATCTTCTTCACGGAGAAGCCGTTTTATAAATTTGGAAAGGCTAGAAGGATTCGAGATCGTAGTCGTCCCATGAGGAATCTTCACTATAACATTTTCTAGATCCTCATCCACTTCAACCATAGCTTTCAACTTTTCGGAAGCCGAAGCCTTCTCAATCGGGTGTTTCATTACAACATGAACATCAACCGAAGCGACCTCCATTGGCCTAGGGACTTCAACCTCTATTGCTTCAGATTCCTTCCCTTTGGCTTTCTTATTTCTTATTTTGCTTCTCATTTCATTAAGTGAATGCACATTGAAAGGACCCGACATAATTTCTTCTGCGCACAAAAACTCCTCAGGAATTAGAGATTTTAATAACATCAGCCTCCTAAATGTTACTTGAATCACCCAAGTGCACAATATTACAGCCAAAATATGTTTACATAAATCCAAATGGGTACCTTCAGAATCAAAAACTTCCTTCCACAGCGGGGTCAGTCTCAATCTCCTTTCTTCCAAAACAAATCTCCAATTTCTTTCGGGGGCAGGCAAACTGAGAATGTACTTCGTATTTGATACGACTCTACTGATGGTATCGAAACTCATATTCCGCTGAAGGCCTAAAAAAGAGAAGGAAAAATCTCAGCCATACTAGAAAAAAATGTAAATAGGTAAAGGTAGTGTTAAGCATTCACTCGACGAATTCCAATATTCTGGAATGCTACCAGCCCCAATCGACCCAAAAACACTCTTGCCTCTAACAAAGAATTAACATTTCTGCCAGTCCCCCCAATCATTTGTTGTAAGCCCCAACACCAAAGACTCTTTTTTTCTGGCGAAGATACAAATGATATCTCATATTCTCTCTCAAATGCTCCTTCTTGTAATATGTATACAATAGGTCCTTCACCCCAAATTCAATCCCCAACTCAAAAGATATACACTCAAGTGACAGTAAAATCCTCCATATGTTTGGCATCAACTGGGAGGGAGCCAACCTGTAATGGTTCAATACTTCTCATACTAACTTGGGAATTGGGAATCTAAATCCATCAATGAATGGGCGCTCATAAAACCCAATCCACCCAGGAATTTTGTAATCTATCCTTTCAGTCGACGTGGCTAGTCTGACTTCTATTGACTGAGGAAACCTGTACTTCAACTTCATCTCTCTCATTGATTTTTCGGTCAATCGACTATCAGGATTCCAGGTTAAAATGTTCATCGGTTCACTTGTACTTGGAATCCCACTCGACTCTCCAATGACAAGTAGTGACCTCAGTGGTATCACATCAGTGGGTATTCCTGATGGGGGTTCAACTATTGTTACAAGTCCAACCTCAATAAAATCTTCATTTGACCAATCCCTATAAATTTTGGTACCACCCGACTCACTCAAAGATGGTTCAATATATCTTTCAATTTGTACACCTAAGCTACCCAAAGATTCTTCACTCGACATTCTCCCAAACGATAAAAGTACAAACACCAAAATCCTATATTTTCTACTGTCTAAAAGATCGAAACTATCCAAATCCTCAAACAAAATCGTATGAGTTTCACTATAAATTTCAAGATCAAACAGCCTATTTTAACTAAAAATAGCTTGAATCTACGCTATGAATAATTAAAGATAATGAAGAACACGAGAAGATTTTGAAGAATAACTTATAGGTTTGAGACTTCTCCCAACTTGTTGAATGAAAGAAGTTTTTGTGAATGAAATAAAGGAGCAATCGAAACTTTTTCTTATACCATCCGTTTTGGCGCCTCAAATTCCTGCCTAAAACACCTCGTAATTCCCACTAGGGTTGCATTGATATTTGGTGAAGGGCCTAGAAACATTCGAATGCCCATTGTACGTCCAATCGAATAAGAGGTATATTCAATATTTTCGGCTGAAGGAAATCATGATTGGTTATCATTTCATGATCAAAAAATGCCGAGTTGTGACAGATTTAGAGGTGTCATTCGACACGACATCATATGAAAACATGGCACACGAGGAAATTCCATTCGACATGATATCATAGGGAGACATGGTATGGATGTCCCAGTCGATACTATTTGTATGGAGGTATGACATGAGAAGGTTGTCCCAGACTACAATACACAAATAAGTTTTTGGCAAGATGGTCCTAGACGATAATACATAAATGAGTTTTTGGCAGGGAGGTCCCAATCGATAATACATTTATGGAGACTTCACATGCGGTGGATATCCCAATCGACACTTCATGTATGAAAACTCTATATGGAGATTTTGTGTGAAGATGTTCCACTCGACACTATATGGAAACTTGATGTGAAAACTTTCCATTCGACATACATGTATGGAGACTTGGTGCTAGGAAAATCCAGTTGACATACATGAATGAGGACTCAGAATGATGCCTATGCCCCGGTTGACATCTCCACGTGTGTGGCTTGGGGCTTGATGTGGATCTCATTCGACACCACAAGTACGTAGCTTGGGACTTGAAGAAGGTCTCGGTCCTTGACTTGAGACTAATTAAGTATGACCCAATTAACACCTTAGAGCGTAACTTGAGGCATGATATGGATCCCAGTCGACACTACACGTCTATAGCTTGGGACTTTTTGAGGATCCCAGTCGACACAACACATCTAAAGAAGACATGGCCGTCATATGGTCCAGACGATATTGAAGACTCTTCTGGTTCTTTGACCCATAGTATGGGGATTATCCTGACCTTCATCTCGTTCAATCAACTGGGAACAATCCCCATGGCTCTTGTAGAGCCAAGTTGAAGACCCCGGCCTTCATCTGGTCCACACGATATTGAAGACTCTCATGGTCTTTTGAATCATAGTATGGGGATTATCCTGGCCTTCATCTGGTCCAAACGACATTGTAGACTCCCCTGGTCCTTTGGCCCGTAGTATGGGGATTATCCTGACCTTCATCTGGTTCAGTCAACTGGGAACATTCCCCATGGTTCTTGTAGAGCCAAGTTGAAGACCTGGCCTTCATCTGGTCCTGACGACATTAAAGACTCCCCAGGTCTTTTGACCCATAGTATAGAGATTATCCTGACCTTCATCCGATTCAGTCGACTGGGAGCATTCCCCATGGCTCTTGTAGAGCCAAGTTGAAGACTTCATCTGATCAAGACGACATTGAAGACTCCTCTAGTCCTTTGACTCGTAGTATGAGGATTATCATGGCCTTCATCTGGTCCAGACGACATTAAAGACTACCCTGGTCCTTTGTCCCGTAGTATGGGGATTATCCTGACTTTCATCTGGTTCAGTCAACTGGGAACATTCCCCATGGCTATTGTAAAGCCAAGTTGAAGACCTGGCCTTTATCTAGTCCAAACGAAATTGAAGACTCCCCACGTCTTTTGATCCATAGTATGGAGATTATCCTGACCTTCATCCGGTTCAGTCGACTGAGAGCATTCCACATGGCTCATGTAGAGTTAAGTTGAATACCATGCCTTCATCTAGTCCAGACGACTCTGAAGAAACCAAATCAGATTCCAGACGATGCACTCGATAAAGTACTCTCCAATCCAAAGATTCTTCGACTTAAAGAGTAGGGAACAAACTGTACGGGCCAAATTTATGCCCAAGGGTAAAATCATCATTTCACTTCCAGACCAACCACAAGGCCAGACACCATTTACTAAAAACCTAAAATCCTCTAAGAAACCCAATTTGTAAACTGATATTGGACCAAGAGATCTCACAAGCCCATACCCAATAAAAGACTTGACCAAAATAGCCTATAGTCTCATCAGTTGCCAAATCAGAAAATGCCTGAACTCATAACTCCCCCCATTAAATTGGCCGTTTTAGGGCTTCCAACGGACAAAAGAATGAATGGGCACACCTCTCAAAGGGCTTATAAAAGGAAAAGGTAATCCACAGTAGAGAGACAAGTTTTTCTTATGGAGCTTGAGCATTCTCATCTGAGCTTTCAAAGTATTTTGCCCTCGAAACACCAACCCACCACCCTCACGGTAATCAAACAGAGATTAAGGTAACTTCAAGCCTTACTCTTCCTTATTTTCTACTCATCCTCATCACTGACTTGAGCGTCGGAGTGCCTGCGGCACCTACCACACTGGTGGGCAATAACCTCCTAGCTTATTTTACCTTTGTTTGTAGGATCACTAGTGCCCCATACAATAAATTCTCGATTGTCGACCTCGGATGAAAATCAGTATCCACAAATGTCAAGTCCAGTTTTTGCCCATATTTATTCCATATTTCATCCTGATTGATTCCATTGAGTCCTGATCTCTTATTTATCTTTAAAACACACAAAAACCCATCAAAATATTCATCAAACTCGAGAAATTGAATAAAATATTAAGTCAAATGGGCGGTAAATAGTGATATATTTTCCGCTCATCATTTGGTCATACCTATGTACATAGGTTATGGGTTTGCATGATTATCATGACATAAGCATGTAATAGGCAAGATTCATGTGATTGTTGTTAATATTTTTATTTTTGGAGCTTGATATGGGTCTTATATATGCTGGGTGTGCTAGTTATAGGTTTAACTGTAAGCTATCCCTTTCGTGTTGTCATTGGATGTTGTAATCGAGGTTTGGGCTGGCATCACAATGTGATGCTCGTTCTCGGACACATTTCACATTTGTCCCATGTTGCACTTTGACATGTTTGGAAATGCCTTGTCAGCATGAGTAACATATATCATTCACGTGTACGTTTAGATTTTTAATGTTTAAGTATGCTAACCGTACTTGAACACATGATAGATTCCACGTAGTGGAATCCTTTCAATTCTATTTGGACACGCGTGCATTAAGATGTCGGTTCAATGAGCGAAAGCTATGTGAAGTTTCATGATCTTCAAGTTGGATTCCATGTTCACAGCTTACGTTCTCAGTTTACAGCTCAGGTTCATACGAATACAGTTCATGTTTTCAGAATCCATGTTTTACACGAATTCAGTTTATGTCTACACGTCACATGTTACAAATTTATATTTTCATCTTGTGTATTCCCATCGTAGAGGTACTGATTATGAAATCCGCTCGAACGACGTTCATCTCATACTTATTCTAAAGTAGGTAATGAACCTTGTACTAGTATTGTATACATAACCCAATACAATAAATTAGTTCATAATTTGTAGGTTCCCAGTGCATGATTTAGAGTTATAAGTGATGGTTTACAGACCATGCTTCATGGTTTACAGTAAGTTTATAGTCTTTAGTTTGTGTTGTTGGGATGTTTGTGGGACCCCTAAGATCGGATCGGTGCCTCATGCAGTGAAAGTGAGTCTAACCCTTAGATATCTAGCATGGGTGTATTTTTAAATTATTTATGGAATACTATATTCTGTTACAAGTCCGTAGGAAAAAACGGGGACCAAATCAGAGTCCGGAAACTCCGAAACAAAGAAAATGAAGTTTCAAAGCTCATATGCAACAAATCTCGGTTCATCACGCAGGTTTGGGTGTCACAACGCCCAATCTGTGAGATTTCAGCATCACGAAGCCCAAGGGTTAGCGTCATGACACCCGCAGCTCTGAGATTTGAGTGTCGCGACGCTGCCTTGTGTAAAATATTGGTAGTGAGCATTTTAGAATTCAAATCAATTCTAAACACTTTCAATTTTCTCCAAACACTTCAATACACCTAAAAGTCCAATTTTAATATCAAAACCAACATCAACACATGTTATACAACAAACATACATGTATTCTAAATACATATATGTATTTCTTTGAATAAAAAACATAAACCAAAATAGAATCACACAATAAAGTTACTCATGAATAATTCTAGGTCACTCAAATGTGGTCAAATGATTCTAGAATAGTAGCCATAACTACAAGCTATAATCTAGAGTTCCAAACTCTAATTTAATATTTTATGTCCAACATGAACATATTTTATCCAATTACAAGCATGTTGTGACTCATGAATAATTCTAGGTCACTCAAATATGGTCAAATGATTCTAGAATGGTAGCCATAACTCCAAGCTATAATCTAGAGTTCCAAACTCTAATTTAATGTTTCATGTCCAACATGAACATATTTTATCCAATTACAAGCATATTGTGTTTATGCTTCCAAATCATCCATACACAATTCATTAGCCTAATTTCATCTTCAAACTATGTTATTATGTATTCAATACATAATTCATCACTATATGTCTCACTAATGATAACTCACTAATGAAAACATAGCTTTGGAGAAGATCAAATTTACCTAGTAAGCTTGATTCCAATATCCAATCTTCTTCTTATTGTTGAAATGTTATGGAGAACTTCCAAAGCTAGCAAGCTTGGTTCTGATATCCAATCTTCTTCTCCTTGTTGTTGTAGAGAATTCCCAAAATTAGCAAGCTTGGTTCCAAGATCCAATCTTCTTCTCCTTGTTGAAATATTGTAGAGAACTTTCAAAGCTTCTCCTAACACTTCTTTTACTTAGGCTAATATCTCTAATTCTTGCTTTCTCAAACTTGATTAAAACCTTGCTCAAGCTTGTCTTTTATAGCAAAACTTATGTAATTTTTAATTAATAAAAGTTCTAATAAACTTTTATGTAGGTGTAATCTAATTTGTCCAAATATGTATAATTACATGTGACTAATCACATTTATCTACTACTTTGATTTAATCCAATTAAATCAAGACAAAGTTTAATTAATGGATTAGTTATATGTCTACCACTTTGATTTAATCCAATTAAATCAAGCCAAATACATCTATTGTTACTTATTTTTAATTATCAAAATATCCTCAAATGGTATAGATATTTATGAAATTACAACAAAGCCCTTGTGTGATCCAATTTGGTCAAAGTAAATAATTAATGTTATACAATAATACTTAATTATTTTAGTTGATAATTATAATATAAAATATTATTTATTATAAAAAATTATCGGCTACCCAAGTGCTCAACGAGTACACTTCATATTGTGGGATTCTCTAAGTCCAAACATGTTCGTCATATAAGCCTAGCTTATATGTACACAATTCGGCCACCTCCGAATTCCCGAAGAACACGAACGATCTTTCTGAACTATAAAAGTCGAGGTCATCACATATGTTTAACAATCCCTCCATCATAGGCTATCCGAGTTGTACTTAGGAAGCATAGATTACACCGTCAAGTTTCCAAGACGCACATCACATGTCAAAATATCCATAATTTTTTACAACTAATCAGAACATCATTTCTGATATATGCGATCCACCCTAGGTGATCGGATTTGGCCAAAGTCTTAAGAATCATGATTTACTCATATGGATACCTAAACCCCTTATGGTGCATATACGGGCCGACGAATCATATCTTGATACGCACTTGATTAACGAGTTCATCGGTCCACACCCAACGAACATCTAGCGGTCAGACCATGAAAGGTCTCTGACATAAATGACATCAAAGTGTGGAGGATCACACACAAAATCAATGTTATCATATAGTCAAATGATTACATATTCTACTTGACTCGAGGAGATTCCTATTGACGGTGGTATGTACTTCCAACTATTAGGAATCATCAGTGAGTCATTCAGTATTTACTCCAACGAATACCCATATGTCTATACGAGCTTCCCAAACTCATGGTATATCGATTTAAACCATTGGAACTCCAATTCCAATATACGACATGTGCTAGTCTTATAGGTTATAGGAATTCGACCATATTCCAAAACCAACGACTAGAAATATTTACTTTAAGAATAGTTATAATAGTAATATTATCCCAATGTCGGACCACCCAATGTCCAGTATTACTACATGATTAATCTAAGGTCGATGTTATTCATAACATATTTAAATAACAATCTAATATGCATAATGACATTACCATTAATAGGTTTGAAATGAAAATATAGTTATTTTATTAATAAATAATAAAATGTAATGTAATGTACAATACAGTATTCGGATTGGCGCTCCAAGAACCAACTCCAACGTGTTTTACAGTTATCATGTCGAGTTTATAGTTCACCAACCATGTCTATGATTTAAAACCACGCTCAGCGGATTTGTGATTTCAGTTTCCAATTTCAATTCATATTTACGTTCTTAGTTCATGATTCAGTTTTTAGTTTTCAGTCTTTAGCTTTCAGCTCATGTTTACAAATTTGGTTCATATTCACGTTTCAATTCATGATTCAGTTTTAAGCTAATGTTATAGTTTTCAATCGTGATTCCAGTTTATGTTCTACATCTTCAGTTTGTGTTTATAGTTTTAAGTCATATTTACATCTTTCAGTTCATGTATACGTTTTCAATTTAGGTCACAATTTATGGGTCATGACATGTTTTTCTGCTTTCATATATATAGTTGCAGTCACGTATTCAGACATGTTTCTAGTTTACATTACACAGTCAGTTGCCATCATTCAATTTTTAGATTTCAATTCAAGTTTACAGTTGCACGTCATGTTTATAGTTCATGTCATGTTTTGGATTTTGGTTTAAGGGGTCACAGTTCATGTTTACAGCTTATATTTCTTAGTTGTAGTTTACTTATAGTATATGATTTACATCAGGTAGCCCTTGATCTATGTTTTTTCAGACCCTATTTTATACGTTTTTAACTCACGCTTTACATGTCACAGTTCATGATATCAGTTTTCAGTTTATGATTTGTATGACGTCAGTTCATGATTTACAGCTTTCAGTTCATTATTTACAGTTTACGTTAGTGGTGTTCACGGGTCGGGTCGGTTTTTTGAAATTTTGTTAGACCCGATCGGGTCGGGTCAAAGGAAAATCGGGTCGCGGGTCGGGTCACGGAGAAGTGGAACCCGATCGGGTTCGGGTCGGGTTGGGTCGTCGGGTCATTTTAAAAAAAATAATTTTTTTAACTGAATTAATTATTTTGAAATATTAATATTAGTTATTTTATGTCCCAAAAATATCATATATATAAAGTTTTAATACAAAAAAAGTAATAAACAAATGAAATAATAGTAAAAATTTTAAAAATAATAATAATATTTTAGAAAAATAATAAATATTTTAGAAAAATAATATATTTGTATAGGGTCGGGTCGGGTCAAGTGGATCAAACCCGTTGCGCAACTCGAAAATTTCGGGTCGGGTCAAAATTTTGCAAATTTTTTTATGAACCCACGCGGGTCGGGTCGCGGGTTGACCCGACCCTATGAACACCCCTAGTTTACGTTGTACAGCTTGCAGTCATTTTTTAAAGTTCATAGTCTATGTTTCCATGTACCATGTTTATTGTTTATTCTTCACATCTTACAGTTTATGTCATACATGTCAATTTTACAATCTATGTTTTCACACGACATGATTTTACAACTTATGTGTCAGTTCATGATTCACGTTTTATGTCATGATTTACAGTCACGTGTCATGAATTACCATTTCAGCATGTGTCTCACGTGTCATGTTTACAACTTATGTTTTCATGTAACATGTTTTCAAATTCATGGGTTGTACGATTTTAGTTCATGCTTTACATGTTTACATCTTACGTTCATGTTTACATCTTGTGCTACAAACTTACCGTTTATGATTTTTCCCAAGATTCATAGTTTCAGTTTTATACTTTACGATATATGACTTACATGTTTTCAAGTACAATTAAATAATAGTTTTCAAAACGCCTGTAGAGTATTGTCCCCTCATTTAGCTTCAACATGCCTAATGGTTGAGATAACTCATTTAGGCTATTACAATTATAGTTCAGCATGCCTAATAGTTTAGATAACCATCTTATGCCATTACAGTTATAGTTCAGCTTCTTTATCTTTTCGGTGCTAGGTTCCCGCTAAGTAGGTTATATATTACAGCTCAGCTTCCCCTGTTTATGTGGTGCTAGGTCCCGCTAAGTTGGTTACATGTCTCATGTTACAATACTGACGAAGTTTTCATGTTTTCAGACACATATGTAAACATACGCGGGGCGACAGCCGAATCCCGGTACACATGGCAATGTAGATGAGATGTCCTAATCATGATCGTTATATATGTAACATTTCAAGTTAAATAGTTTTCACGTTTTACAGTTCAGATCATGTTTTCAGCTTTAGCCTTGATTATCAGCTTACATATTCATGATTACAGTACAATTCATGTTTACAGTTTCATTCTATGTGACCATTTTCAGTTCACATTATGGTTATTGTTCTTGATTATAGTTTAAGCCTTCGGATTACAGTTTATTGTTACAACTTCAGATCATGTTTACTGATCTAGATCAAGTGTATAATTTTCAGTTAAGTTTACAATTTACAAGACACGTTGTTAGTTTACAAGTCATGCTTGAGGATGACAATCATGTTTGTAGTTTCAGTCCATAATACAATTCACAGTTTACACGTCATGTGTAAGTTAACGATCATGTTATAAGGGTTTCAGTGTATTTTATAGTTTACAGTTCCTGTTACAATATGCAGGTCATGTTTCTAGTTCACATACATATTTTCAGCGTCAGTTTCCAATTCATGTTTATAGATTACAAATCCACGTTTATGATTGTAATTGTGAGCTTTCAGTCATCGTCATTACTTCTAGTTCTCAGAATATGATTTTTGGTATGTTACAAGAATTACAATTCACGTTTCAGAAGCTCATAAGTCAGATTTCATGGTTTATGAAACAAAGTTATCGTTCATGATATGTTAAGTTATGTTTAATTTTTCAGTACTTACTCACTAGGTCGTTCATACGACTTACTTTCCACTTTCAGTTTTGTGTGCATGAATTCATGCATGTAGCGGACAAGCTTTGGAGAAGATGAATACGAGCTGTATTCATTAGGAACACGGCCTTGAGGGTCCACATGTTTAATTTTATCCACGTTAGGTCGCCAGGACGCATGATGTTCATATATAGATCAAGTTGTAATTAGTATGTTTCATGTATTTCATATACATTGTATGTCAGACATGCATGTATTTAAGAATAACCAACAGTTATGAGTCATGACACTTCATGCACGTACATGACAGAGGCTCAGTGAGATGGCAATGCCATCTTCTGCCGATCATGTCCAAGTAAACTGGGATGTGACAATACACTTTTAACAACCAGTGTTTTCATGACCAACGACGATGGATAATTTCTTTTAAAAATATATACAACCGAGGGATATTGATTATTTCTGAGAGATTTTTCCCCTCATTAAAACAGTTTTTTTGGTAGTGGGAAGTAATATGTCAAATAATTAATTCTCCCTCAGATTAGTTTGAAGAGGAAGTTCTTAATTTATGTTTGTGTGTGGGATTGAGTTGTCTGTGAAAAGTGCAAAATAAGTAAATAAGGACATGGTAATCTTGCACATACCGAGTTATTAAGTAGATAGCACACCAATTGAACAAAAGATAGAATATAACCTAGCTAAGTAGCAAATGTTTACTAATTATTCATTCACTTATATTGATTTATCATTATTATTATTATTATTTGTAATAGCTGTGGTTTCAAAGCACAACACATCAATCTGAAACACACCTTGGAGTCAAAGGCGGGGCCACTTAAATGTCAGTGAGACAAGACATCATTGCTCAATTCGAAAATTTGTTAATATGTTCCTTATATATTAATGAAATAGTTCCCAAAGAACGTGACTTGGTGAGGTAGGGTTCATGATCTCACCTTGAGATTGTGGGTTCGAATCCAAAGAGTTTGTTTTTTGTAAGAGTCTGGGACAACCGGGAGTTTTACCTACTCCGCTTAAGCCCGAAAGTGATGGTTTGGCGGTGGGTTTTCCAACAATTCAATAAAAAAAAAAAAACAATTAATGAAATGTTTGATTTGTTAATGAGATAATTTTGATATATCTCCGCTAAAATAAAAAATATCTACGACTTTTTTTGAAAATCAAATTTTGTCCGACTGAATCAAATATTCTGGCTGTGCTATACTGCTTGCAATCACATGGCATAAAGTTTGAAAATTGAAATATAGGGTGGTTGTAACTTTCTTAATTTACTCTCGGGTTGTATGGGGCCATTGTCTTGTCATTTAAGTGATTTTATTTGCATCTTGAATCTTACTATGTAAAACTTAGCACTAGATCCTAAAGGTAGCTAAATGGTGGTGCTATAGATAGTTTGTTTTCAAACAGGTATATAGATTGCAAGCGATTTAACATGCAGTGTCAGATGAAATAACTCCTGAAAATTTAGACACGATTTGAAAAGATTCATTGGTGGTAAAACAGTTGCAACGATGCTAATGTCTTAAGTTTCATGACAAAAATAATAGTATTATGAGTGTGGTATATATAGTATATAAACATTTTAGGCAAATGGATATGAGTTTGTGCAGGAGAAATGACATATTATTATACGGGTCAATCATAGTTGTCATTATAATTGAAGGTCGTTTTATGCATCCCGTGTTGTGAAATAACGATCACTTTAGGAAGTGTTTGAGGAAAAACCGAATTCGTATTATTACTACCAAGAATAATACTACAAGTTTACAAAACAGAAACTCACAAAAACCTCACTTACACTCTCTACACAATTGCTCACTTATTGGGATATTAATAAGCTCACTGGAATGTTGTTTTTATAGTAGAAAAACGACTACTATTCATCCCTGATTTCATGCCACAAATCATGGCTTTATCAAGAATTATTGGCTCATTTTCTTCAATTGTCAAAGATCACCTAAAGTTGCTTGGCAACTTCTTCATGGAGTCTTCAAATGGTGGTTAGCATGTCATATGCATTTCCCATGCATGAAAGTGGCAGCTGAACTAACAATTCTCCCCCTCCAGCTGCATCCGAAACAATCGTCATCTGACAGCTATCCCGGCTATGTCTCTGCACAACTCTAGCTTGTCCCGAGTAACCACATTTGTTAACATATCGGCTGGATTCTCATCTGTATGGATCTTCACTAGTCTCAGCAGTTGTTGATCCATTACCTCGCGTATCCAGTGATAGCGAATATCAATGTGTTTCGTCCGGGAATGATACATTGAGTTCTTGCTCAAGTCCAGAGCACTCTGACTGTCAATGTATCTTGTATTCTGTCTGCTTGATCCCTAACTCTTGAGAAACCGCTTTAGCCACAACATTTCTTTTCCTGCCTCAGCTATGGCAATGTACTCAGCTTCTGTTGTGGATAATGCTATACACCTCTGCAATCTTGACTGCCATGACACAGCTCCCCCTGCAAAAGTGTAAATGAATCCTGATGTAGATTTCCTACCATCAAGATCTCCTGCCATATCTGAATCTGTATAGCCTTCCAAGATCGGATCAGCTCCCCCATAACACAGACGAAACTTCGTTGTACCCTTCAGGTACCTGAGAATCCATTTCACTGCTTCCCAGTGTTGTTTTCCAGGATTAGAGAGAAAACGGCTCACTACACCAACTGCGTGTGTAATATCTAGCCTGGTACATACCATTGCATACATTAGGCTTCCAACAGCTGAAGAATACGGTATTGCTGACATTTCCTCTATCTCTTTCTTGGATGAGGGGCACAAACTCTTGCTTAGTTTGAAATGGTGCGCTAGCGGAACGCTGACTGGTTTGGCTTTCTGTATATCGAACCTCCTGATTACCCGTTCAATATACCTCTCCTGTGAAAGCCACAACTTCTTGTTCTGTCTGTCACGAACAATCTCCATTCCCAAAATCTGTTGAGCTGGTCCCAAGTCTTTCATG